>OY821521.1:54438407-54670907 GCA_963682025.1 Cordilura impudica
TTAAAAATCTGTATATCTGCAAATCGGCTAAAAAGAAATACCTTTCAAATAATATGCGTTTGGTCAAAATCGGGATAAAACGGTAGAACAAAACATCGGTCACAAAAAATCGCCTAGCCTATTAATATTATAGATTTACATACATTTTACGATTGTTAATCCTTATACACATTTCATCATGAACTATAATTCTGTGGTGTTCTGGAATAACCGCGTATGTCCATTTTTGTCAGTTTTGAGTTAACGATGCCAATTATATTAATTTTTAACGCTCTTTACATGTGTTCAATTTTTTTTTTTTTAAATATTGATCATTTCTGAGTTTTTTCTTTAAATAACGACGTAACTTAAATGTTTATTAAATTAATTTGCAGCACTAACGACGTATGTCAACCTATGTTTGATCGCTGACAAATTATTTTCTCAGAAAACAACACATAGCGACATACGTTGTTATTAATGAAAAAAAATGAAAAATAATTTTGGATTAGTTTTCAGTTTATAACCACTTTAAAAACTTGTGTTTTTATTTCTGTTATTTTTTGTTACTATTATTCTTGATACGTTGTTATATTCTCATCCTAAGTCCCGTTAACTTTTTGTTGACGAACAAAAAAAATCAATTTTTCAAGCAACAACAACTTATGTCTACATGGGTGGTAGCATTGGTAGTTGTCTTTTTCAAAGAAAACGACGTTTGTCGACATAAGTTTTTTTTATCTGCACACACTTTAAGTGTAATTTACATATTGTTTTTTTCGTCCTTCTCCAGGATCCATTCCTCTGAAGATTTTTGACTCAGAATTTTATATAAAGTATTTATTGCCCATATCTACAGGACTGTTAAATAAAAAGCTCTAAGATCTTTATATCGAGCCAATAATTTCAAATATAACGTTTTTTGGCTCCCCTGAACATTTTGATTTTATGACATACGCGGTTATTCTAGAAAACCTCAGAATTATAAGACTTGGTCTTGTTGTACAGGAAATTAATAAATAAATAAATAAATAAATAAGTAAAATGTTGCGGCAGACCTTCCATTTCCGATAAGCAATTGAGTAACTTTTAGAACCGTAAGTTCTTTGTTTTTTTTAATATGCACTGAGAAAATTAATAGGGTCCAAAAGAGTAACATTTGCCGATTGTTCTTTATTTACGGTTATTTTCATTACTTATCACAATTGAATATATTATGTTCGTATTATATTTTTGAGAAAAATAATAAATATGAGAAGTAAGAAATAATTTTTACAGTTTTTTAATTAGAACATTATAAAACACTGTTGCACCTCGCTGTCATACAAGTGAATTAACGTTGAATATTTTTAATCGAAAAATCAATTTAAGCATTTCTGCCTTCTTATCTGCTTTTATCACAAATAAAACAATGGGTATCTTCTGTTTTAATTAACTGCATTCTCGGAAGCAAGATATTTATCGAGATCTTAGGTAGCATTACTATAAGCTAGAAAAGAAGACACTTCGGTTTTATTTAATTTGGTAAGCACAAATTAAATAATTTTTTATAATCTAGTATGGAAGGAACCAGTTCCATTAGTAAATAGTTATTTCATCTTCCAGGCTGATGACGTAATGTATTAAGTTTATTAACATTGAACGCTTTCGCAGGAATGTGAAGATATTTACAGACAGCCAAGCTACTATCATGGCGATAAGTTCGTTAGAGCCAATCCTTATATGTAAAAGGATATTCTCCAGTTCTTAAATTTTTTGGATCCCAGTATACTGTGGAATTAAGAGGAACGAAATTGCTGCGAATTGGCTAGAATAGTTTCTTCCTTAGAAATCCATACCTTTCCCAACTCTCAAATTGATACCCCGAATAAAATAGTTGGTATCCTTACTGGACACTCAAAAATTGAGGGCTCAGCTACATCGCGTAGGAATAGCAGTGTCGGGCATATATAGAGCCTAGAGTGCTATCTTTGTAACTGTCCTGCAGAAATGACAGTTAGACATCTATCCAACGATACAGAAAGGAAACCAGATTACTATAGAGCCTAGCACAACCCAGGGAGTAGGTGACTATATAGCTATCCTTTTCAACCCGACCTAACTGCCACAAATAATTGACGTAGATCCTTCTTTTATAATTTAGGTCCAGGGATAAGCCGGGTGACAAAGACCATTTGGCTGGTTTTTGCAGCGACAGACCAAAGCCTCTGGAGGGAATCGAACCCACGACCCCCGCATGATAGGCGAGTACGCTACCTACTCACCTACCGGGGCGCTTAACATATAATATCTGAAGTACTATGATAGCAATAGTTCGGAATAAATAAATAAATAAGATCCTTCTATAATACCAATCCACTTAAAATGATTTGCTGGTAAGCATCGGTCCACATATAGTAAAGCATCGCCCCTATAAATTCACCTTCTGAAGGATTTTTTGAATAATCAATTCATCTGTAAAATTCTTTATGCATTTTGCTAACATTTGGTACATTATAACTAATAATCATCACTCTTAAGAACAAGTAAGAAAATTATAGTCGGTCTAGACCGACTATACGATATCCTAAACCATGCGTTTAGAGACCCTATCTCTTAGGCCCAACTAACTGGACATAGAAAATAAGCATAAATCAAATTTGAGTGGGATTTTTATTAATTTTTTTGGCTGCAGACATCAAAAAGTTCATATCGGATGATATATCTATATGGGGACTAGGTCCAAAAATGGACCGATCCTGACCATGCTTGGTAAAGTCTCTTGTATTTTGCAAAAATATATACAAACAAAATTTGAGAAGAATCAGTACAATATTTTTGTTTTTTTTTTTATAGATTTAGGTGAATATCGGGAAGCAGCTCTATATGGGGCCTATGACTAAGAGTTGTCCCATAGGGATCATTAATGGATGTAATAAACAGATACAAACTCAATTTGACTAAGATTTATATGATAATTTGGATCTTATGGCAATTTATGTTGATTTCATAGGGGTCATTTGTATGGGGGCTAGGTCCGAATGGACCGATTCTCATCAATTTCAATAGTGTTCATCCTATGGCCGGTATATACCAAATTTCATCAAAATATATTCATTTTTGCGACCTGCAGTTTGATTACAAGCTTTACATGGACACACAGACGGACGGACGGACAGACATCGTTAAATCGAATCAGATAGCGATTCTGATTCGATCTTTATAATAAAAGATGGGTCTAGGTCAAATATTTTTGGTAGTTACAAACAGCAGCACAAAGTCATTATACCCAAACCACATATTGGTATAGGTTATAAAAATAAATCGGTCTATATGCAAATCAACATCCCGATGCAGAGCTCAATTTGCCTGAAGGCTTTATGGTTACGATCTGAACATTTTGAGACCAAAGACTATTTGCCCAAAATCATGACGTAGAATATCATATACTTTCTTATTTGTCTAGTTGATATTTATCATCAAGGACACGAGCCAATATAGTTTTCTATTGATGTTTACCTTATGGTACTTGCTGTGATTAGCCCTAATGTTTTATTGTTATAGGCTGTAAAAAAAAGTTATACAGATCTATTAAAAGCCTAGCGTTTTATGTTACATTGTATTTAGTTTTGATGTTCAACAGATACTTTTTGCTCAAACTCATGCCTGCTGTGAGTGTGTAAATAAAGTGTAACTGAGATAGTGAGTGCAATTATGTTAACTGTCCGCTTGATGTCTCCAAAGTTAATTAGTTTTGCAATTTGACTTTGACGTTTGATGTTGTTACTGTCTGTAGTCTAGACTTGAAATTCATTAAAAAGTCTTACACTGCTTGAAATCATTTAAAGATGTTAAACTAGAATACTAACTCATTAGAATACACACACATTAAGAAGATTTGCTTTCTTGTTAGAACTCCATTATAACTACTTTTGAAAATTTGTTCAAACTGGAGGTTAGTTGCTAACCTATGATAATTTGAATTTCTCAGATTTAAACAACAAAATAAACTTAAAGTACATTCCAGATTTGCAATATCCTTATGGCAGGTCATTGAATCATATTTGAAATCAATCGTTTATTTACACAACATTGTTTTACAATTTGAAAAAAAAAAAGTTCACCAGTCTTGCATCCCACATAAGATTCAAGCCTCAATTTCAAATACTGGACTTTGATCTGAACACGATATAAAATACCAAACACAAAAACATTTTTTACATATAAGTGCGTTAACAATTTCATAATTAGCTATAACGACATATCAATGTTGTTGGTGTAGAGACCAAAGTGGGAAGATTACAAGTAGGAAGATCGTAAGTACATTTAAAAAATAGATTTTCTTAAAAAATAGATTTTTCTTAATAAAGTACCTTTTCTTAAAAAAGTGACTTTTCTTAAAAAATTACGTTTCACCTATAACTAATTTTTTGAAATAAGTACCTTAATTATTTTCATAAGAGAGTACATTTCCTTAAAAAAGTAACTTTTCTTAAAAAATGCATTTTCTTAAACAAGTACCTTTTTTTAAAGAAGACTCTTTTCTTAAAAAATTACCTTTTCTTTAATAAGTACCTTTTTAAGAAAAAGGACATTTTCTTATTAAGACAGTACCTTCTTAAAAAAATACAATTTTTAAAAAAGTACTTTTCTTAATAAAGCAACTTTTCTTAAAACATTAACTTTTCTTAAAAAAGTACCTTTTCTTGATAAAGTAACTTTTCTTAAGAAATACATTTTCTTAAACAAGTACCTTTTTTAAGAAACCCCTTTTCTTAAAAAAAGTACCTTTTCTTCAATAAGTACATTTTTAAGAAAAAGGACATTTTCTAAAAACTGTACATTTTCCTAAAAATTTACATTTAAAAAAATACAACTTCTTAAAACATTAACTTTTCTTAAAAACATTAACTTTTCTTAAGACATTAACTTTTCTTAAAAAAGTACCTTTTCATGATAAAGTAACTTTTCTTAAAACATTAACTTTTCTTAAAAAAGTACCTTTTCTTGATAAAGTAACTTTTCTTAAAAAATACATTTTCTTAAACAAGTACCTTTTTTAAAGAAGACCCTTTTCTTAAAAAAGTACATTTTCTTTAATAAGTACCCTTTTAAGAAAAAGGACATTTTCCTAAAAATTTACATCTTCTTAAAACAGTACCTTCTTAAAAAAATACAATTTCTTAAAAAAGTACCTTCTTAAAAAAATACAATTTCTTAAAAACACTACCTTTTCTTAACAAAGTAACTTTTTTTAAAAAAGCACCTTTTCTTGATAAACTAACTTTTGTTAAAAAAAATACCTTCTCTTAAACAAGTACCTTTTTTTAACATATACCTTTTCTTAAAAAAGTTCCTTGTTTTAAAAAGTAACTTGTCTTAAAAAAGTAAATTTTCTCTTAAAAGTACCTTTTTAAAAAAAGTACATTTTCTTAAAACAGTACCTTATATTAAAAAATTTACATCTTATTATAACAGTATATTTTCGTAAAAAAGTAACGTTTTTAAAAATATCTTTTTCAAAAAGTAACTTGTTTTAAAAAGTTACCTTTTTGAAAAAAAAAAAGAAATTTTCTTAAAAAAGTATATTTTCTGTTAAAAATGTAAATTTTCTTAAAACGGTACATTTTCTTAGAAAAGTGACTTTTCTTAAAAAATTACTTTCTGAAAAGAAAATATATTTTCTCTTAAAAATTTTAATTTTCTTAAAAGGTACCTTTTCTTAAAAAAGTTATTTTTCTTTAAAAAGTTATTTTTCTTTAAAAAGTACCTTGTCTTAACAAATTAAATAGTACCTATTTCCTTAAAAAGTGTCTTTTCTTTAAAAATTTTCTTTTTTACGACTTAAATACGTTTCTCAAAAAGTATCTATTCCTAAGAAACCGCCTTTTTATTATAAGGTACTTTTTATTAAAAAAATGAATTTCCTTGATAAAGTATTGCATAATTTTTCAAGGGTCAAGTCTTAGAAGATAAATGTTTTTTAAATAAAGTTCATTTAATAAATAAAACTGTGTCTGTCTATTATTTTTAACCAAAACAGGCAAGTTTGCCGCCGTTCTTTATTTTCACCTGGCTACCCAAAAAAAATTAGATTTTCAGTTGCGGTCTTTAATCAACCAATCCCTAAAGAGGGTGAGGCTAAGAACTCTGAAAATTCAAAGTTTTTGGTGAAAGTAAAGGGTCGGCGGAAAATTCTTCGAAAACAATTCTTCGAAAACAATTCTTTGAAAAAACAATTCTTCGAATAGCAGTTTTTGAATAACAATTCTTCAAAAACAATTCTTCCCCGCTATAGTTGAAAACCTCTATTGTTATTCCCCGCTATAGTTGAAAAGCTATGATTATTCCCCGCTATAGTTGAAAATCTCTGATTATTTCCCGCTATAGTTGAAAATCTCTGAGTATTTCCCGCTATAGTTGAAAACCTCTATGGTTATTGTTATTCCAAGAATTTTTTTTCGAAGAATTGTTTTGGAAGAATTGTTTACAAAGAATTCTCCGCAAATCAAAGTAAAATGGTTGCTCTAGATATTTCCAAGGCGCTCCATCGCTTGTGGCACTACGCATTAATATTAAAGTTTATTGCATTTGGGGTCGGCATTGACTTCTCTCGATTTATATCGAGTTGTCTCAGAGACCGCACAATAAGTGTTGTTATTGATTGGGTCTCATGCAATGAGATTCAACTTAATTCAGGGCTACCACAATGTACCGTTCCTTCTCCCCCTCTTTCTTAATATACTTTTTAGTCAAACCTTCACTCTTGTCTGCTCTTCCCCAGATGACAGCAACATATGTAATTCATTATCATTCAATTTTAGACCAAGCATTTTCGAAATTAGGAGACAAAAGGCCGACAATAAAGGACACACATAATCAACACCTGTTAACAATCCCTAAAGGGGGTAAAGCTAATAGGGTTGATTTTAATGCGCAGAAGACTCAATGTTGTTTGTTGACCTAGGATTAAACGATGTCATCTGTATATATGGGTGGTAGAGGTATTGAGGAATCAGATACTCTTGATGTTGGAACGAACACAGGTATCGAAAGAAGCATTCAAGTGTTTTTGTTTTCTAAACCAGAGCAAAAATTACTTCACTTCTTCTAATCTCCATAAAATCTATACTGCTTACATCCTACCGAAAATGAAAACAACTCCCATATATGGGGAGGAGCTTCAAAGTCAATTTTGGTGCTACTGGACCGTGTACAAAGGCGGGCGTTAATGCTCATTAATGACAGTAGGGTATCCAACTGTATTGACTCGTTTGAACATCGTGGAAATGTGGGTTGTGCAACACTGTTCTGTATTTAATACCATGGGAAATTTTCTTCTGAGATTAGCGAACTCATTCCAAAAGCCCGAATTTCAGTGCATATTATACCCGCTTCTTTAGTAGATCACATCCGTTTGTAGTCTATTGTCCAGGTGACCGCACATTAGTCTTTTCTGACAATTACAATCTAATAAAATTTAAGGCAAATATCCACAATCACTACTCTCCTCCTCTTTCTTCCTTACCACAACTTATTTTCCTGAGTGTTTCTTAATAATAAAAAAAGTAAGTAAATTATGGTAGGTCTAGATCGACCATACGATAACCTATACCATGCGTTTAGAAACCCTATCTCTTAGGTCCAACTAATCAGATATAGAAAATAAGCATAAACCAAATTTGAGTGGCATTTTTATTAATTTTTTGCCTTCGGAATGAAAAGTTCGTTCGGAATGAAAAATTTCATATCCTGATAATATTTGGTAAGTTCGCTTATTTTTTGCGAAAACATATACGAACCAAATTTGAGAAATATTGGTACAACATTTTTGTTTTTTGATAGATTTAAGTGAAGATCGGGAATCAGCTTCACATGGGCGATATGACTAAGAATTGTCGTATACGGATTATATTTAATTTGACTGAGATTTATTTTGAATTTGACTGAGATCTATATGATAATTTGGATATTATGACAATTTAAGTCGATCTCTTAGGGGTTATTTCTATGGGGACTAGGTCTGAATTGCTTTTCACCAATTTCAATAGTGTTCATCCTATAGCCCATAGAAGCGTATATACTAAATTTCAAGGTTGATTCCAAGGTTTACATGGTCACAGACGGACGGACGGACATCGCTAAATCAACTCAGAAAGTGATTCTGAGTCGATCGGTATAGTAAAAGATCTAGGTCATTATACCCTAGCCATTTGGGAAAAAAACTCCCAAACCTTTGACATTAAAATAAATTGTTTGCCTGTTATAGGGTTAATTAGAAGACTTAGTATTAGTCAGAGGAATAATCAGTAGGATGCGTCCGTTAAAGCCATGTAGCTAAAACATCTCCAGCGGTTTTAATGTTCCCCCCCCCCACATTTATCTCTCATTACAAAACTTTCGAATAGCCTAAAAAATACAACAAAAAGATCATAAAAATTCCTAATCGTACAGTTTGCTACTTATCAATTGACTTACGTATCTAGATACAAATACATTTTCAAAATTTATTTAAATCGTATGGGGTTTCGGTGGAAATTTGATTCCCTGTTTTGTTACTTTTGGATTGTCAACTACAATATACACACAGCATTTTGTTTGTTGCTGTTATTATTTATGTTTTCTCCAATCCACACATGATGATAAATCATATCGATTGTTATACGTAAGTAGCAGTTAGTCTACGAGTGAGTAACCACTATTTAGGTGTACGAGTACATATTTATTTGTTTACGCGTGCGTGTGTCCGATTACATACCGAATGTGGTTAAAGACGCGTGCTCAGCGAAAAACCTCAAGTAAATAAATGTAAAAATTAATTAAATTTAAAATGAAAAAAAAAAACATAAAAGTTACTCATGTAATGTCATGTTATCTATCTAAGAGTATCAATTGTAATTGGCGCTGTTCATTTGCAACAACAAGAACATTGAATATGTCTCACATTCGTAGAGCTTGATAACTGTGAACACAAAAACCAAATTGATTGACTAACAACATTGAATGACTGACTGACTGGCTGGTAAACTGGCTGACAAGCTTGGTATTCATTGTATATACATATCTGTACGTCTACTTAGAATGTAAGGCGACACAATTAGGAGAGAACTCATAAACAGACAATGCAATAAAATCCTAGGAATTTAAGACGTTCGTAAAAAAATGTGTGTGTGAAACGAATAAATTATTTCGATACATTTTCACAAACAAATAGAGTGAAAAAATACATTTCCATTCTTTTTCTTGTCTGTTTTTTTTTTTATCAGTGTATGTATAATTATTATGAATTCTGATAAAACTTTGTTAAATATTTTTGTTGAAGTTTATATGTCTTTTGATTGTCCACTGTCTTGAATAAAAAAGTCATAAATCATTACTTGCGACTTTTCACTAGAGAGATCTTATAACAATTTACATTATTTATGGCTGATTTTAAAGTAGCAAACACTAGAAATATCTATAATAATTATTTCACACTTGCTTTAGGCGAAACAGGTAAAGTTTCAAGTTAACCGGCCTAACTGACTACTTGGGGTTGTTGGTGTTGTTGTGGTGGCTTTATTCTACTCAATGTTTATATTTTATGTCATTTATTTATTTTATTACTAATTGTTAATACTTTGTATTTGGAATCGTACAAGTGGTACATGATATTGAATTTTTGGCTTTAACTCAGAAGGGAAGTTGTCTTACCTAAAAAACAGTTTCAATAATTTGACATTTTGAAAATTTTAAGATTTCGTTGTAAGGATTTGAAATATAATAAGAAAATTGTAATAGGTCTTGGCCGACTATATGAGAGACCTTTAGGAGATATTATAAAGTAGTCAGATTCCAAAAATACTAAGTGAAGTAATTGTAATGGGAGTGAGATATCATGTATTTGTTAGCTGAAGAAATGTTAAAGTATGAGGGCGGTTGTAGACATATAGATGGCACACTCTGGCTGAAATTTTGATTTCATTGGACAAAAGTCTAATATTTTTTGTAACCAATTTTTAAAATTTTAACGCCATTTTGTAGTTAATATTTCCAAATTAATGTAGCCAAAAAATTTGGTTAAACTATTGCTAATTGTGGGCGTGGCATGCTGTCAAACTCAACTGTTTTTTAAATTTCAGAAAAAGGTGATTTTTTTTGTTTTTAATGTGTAAACATCTATACGCGCAGGGGGATAAATTTCTATATCACAATACAATCACAATCACAATCATTGTGAGCCGTAAGACAAATCGGTGTAACTTATGATTGTATTGGTGAAAAAATATTGATATAAAATTGCTTCAGCTAATTCAACAACCCTTTGCCGTAAAACGACAAAAATTTCACAATATAAACATATACATAATTCAACAACCACACAAGTATAACCAGAGTCCCTGCAGTTGCTTGCTATAAGTGATACATAGATGACGCTTTCTGTTTGATTTTTAAAAAAGTGACATAAAAAAATCTTTAATTTCCAGATGTTTACACATCTCCCCTGTGATCGGACTCACATGATTTTTTATCAAAAATAAATGGTTACTACTCGCAAGTTATCGTCGATAATGACCTGCGGTCTTCTTTACAAGGTTGGTAGGATTGCAGTCTTTAGTTGTTGTAAGTGGTCACAACCCTACCGTTTAATATTAAGGGTATTCTGAAATATTTATTAAACTACTATATTTGTGTCAAATTTCAACTTTAGTGGAATCGAACTTCTAGGGAACAAAAGGGAACAAGAAACGTTTACCACCCAAAGAAAGCTGAAAGTTTCCTCTTTAACCTTATGTATACTTTTGCACCCGTGACGATCCGCGGGTAAAACACTTTTTTCATTTTAATGAAATTACTCAAAAAAATTTCAAATTACGGTAATTTAAACAGCCCTAAAAGTATACAATACAAGTATACCGATCGACTCAGAATCACTTTTTGAGTCGATTTAGCAATGTCCGTCCGTCCGTCCGTCCATCTGTTTGTCCATGTAAACCTTGCAATAAAACTACAGTATGCAAATATGAATATATTTTTATGAAATTTGGTATATAAGCCTTTATCGGCCATAGGATGAATGCTTTTGAAATTGGTGAGAATCGGTCCATGCTCAGTCCTAGTCCCCATACAAATGACCCCTATGAAATCGACATAAAATGCCATAATCCAAATTATCATATAGATCTCAGTCAAATTGGGTTTTTATGTGCTTATTACATCCATTAATAAGTAGTCCAAAAATAATCCTTATAGGACAATTCTTAGTCATAGGCCCCATATAGAGCTGCTTCCCGATATTCATTAAATCTAGCAAAAAACAAAAAATATTGCACAGACTTTTCTCAAAATTGGTTTGTATATATTTTTTTTAAATAGAAGTGACTTTACCAAATATGGTCAGGATCGGTCCATTTTTCGACCTAGTCCCCATATAAATATAGCATACGTTTTGAACTTTTTCATATCTGCAGCCAAAAAAAATTAATATAAATGCCACTCAAATTTGGTTTAGGCTTATTTTCTATATCCAATTAGTTGAACCTAAGAGATAGGGTCTCTAAACGCATAGTATAGGGTATCGTATAGTCGGTCTAGACCGACTATAATTTTCTTACTGGTTTTTAAAAGGTTTTTTTTACCCTTATATGTATGAAATGTTTTAATAAATAAGAAAGATTCAAAAAATAAAAACCCTTATTTTTGCATATCAAAATCAGAATAATTGCGCTAATGTTCAGCAGATTTATTTTGCAAAAATTAAAAAATTTTACAACAAAAAATTAAAAATTTTCTGTAGTAATGGCAAGACTATTAGATAATATTACTAACGTTTTTTAGGTGGAAATATTCTTTGAGTGTAAACAAATTTGCAAATTTGATAGAAAAATTTTTTTTTATTTTTCAGTGGTAGTAACAAAATTTCCAGTTGATTTTACTTTTTTTTTAAGTGTAAAAATTTTTTTGAGTGTAACCATTTAAAAAAATCCCATTATTACAAAAAATGCTTGTAATTATTATTAAAATCCAAATATGATATTTTTTTTAATAAATAAAAAAATAAAAACCCATATTTCACGCTAAAAGTTAAAAAAATTAAAAATTAAATTTGACCTAGAATTTCTTAAAAAGTACTCAATCAATTTTAATCAAATTAAAACAGATTCAAGTTCAACTAAATATCTACCCACTGGAAAAGGAATTACTAAAATATTTTGATGGGTTCAAAAGTTACATAATTTTGGCCAATGAAAAACAATTTTCAGTCACAGTGGCGCCCTTTGAGTTATTTGTTGCAAAAATTATACTTTTGTATCATTTAGGATAATCAAATAAGTTAAAAGACATATGATAGATAATTGTTCAAATGAAATTAGTGTTTGAACAAGATGCGTTCTTATGGGTTATCAAAGTTGAAATTTGTACGAAAAAATCATGTTTACGTTAACTAAAAAACATGCTTTTTAACCATTTAATTTTTTTATGTTTCTTTTTCAAGGTTTTAAAATTAGTATCCATAAATAAAAAAAAAAAAAAAAAATTTTTCGAATTTATTTGTTCAAATTGCTTCAAAATAATTTTCACAATTAGTAGCAGAAGGTATATCTAATAGACTTATCATAATAGACAATCTTTTCGGAAAGCTCTCCAATTGGCAAAGGCTGATATTCAATTATATCTCTGCCATAAGGTAAATTTCTTCAGTGGGTATATTTCCGCCAAAAACAATGTAGATTTCGAAGCATATTCTCCATATTTTGTAGAATTACAACCTTTCTTTGCAGTGTAAAACATTTAATATCGATCCCAATCTTTTAATGATTCGATTGTTATTTCCAGTGATTCGAGTTACTGCCTCATTATTTAAAAAAAAATCTCTACAAAGTGTTTCTATCGTTTGAGTACCCTTATCCGCACCTGGGGTAGTCTACTTTCAGTCCAACTTCTTTGATGCTAATGTATTTGCATCAAAATGCTCCTCCTTTCGTGGAACGGTATACGCCAATTTTAGTAAAAATTTCTACACCTTGAAGGCAATGGTGAGATTCCATCTATAATATTAATAGGCTAGGCGATTTCTTGTTACCGATGTTTTGATCTACCGTTTTATAACGATTTTGACGAACCGTATATTATTTGAAAGGTATTTCTTTTCAGCTGTTACAGATTTTTAAATTTTTTCCTTTATTTTGAGTAAATTGTATTTAAAGTTGCTACTAACACATACATAAAATTATACATATGCTATGTGTGTGTTTATTAAATTTGTTAATGTGTTTGTTAATGAGCTTGTTTTCTTCGTTCACAATAATAATAAACCAAAAAAATTTTGGTTTGCGAATTGGCTAAGTTGAAAAATAAAGTTGCCTAGAAATTTCACTCGAATTTCGAGCGCTGGAATCTACTAGTATTCATAATTGGTCTCCTCTTTTGTAGAATCGCTCAAATTTCCGAAGTTCTTTTGTGTCTTTTTATCGGGGAGGTTGTCTTTGTCAGTTCGTTTACGAATTTTCCATCAACCATGGTCAGGTGGAACTCGTAACAACATTCAAGATATTTTCCATCTCTAATTTTCAGCACTGTGGGCTTAATCTTGTCAATTTTTTCTTGAATGTCTTCCACCATGGTCCTTACGAGGTCCGGCGATTCCCTTGCAATCTCAAAACATTATTGGGCGGCAATAATGACAGATGAAGGCCGTGGATTTTTTCAGTGTACGGAAACATCAGATTTAAGCCGCAAAGGAACAAACTACAATCAAATATGAATATATTTTGATGAAATTTAGTATATAAGCTTCGTAGAATGAATGCCATTAAAATTGGTGAAAATCGGTTCATGTTCAGACCTAGTCCCCATACAAATGACCCCTATGAGATCGACTTAAATAACCATAATATCCAAATTATCATATAGATCTCGGTCAAATTGGGTTTGTGTATTTTTATTACATCCATTTGCCAGTAGTCTGAAAGTAAACCATATAGGACAATTATTAGGCATAGCTCCCATATGAAGCTGATTCCCGATCTTCACTTAAATCTATCAAAAAACATAAATATTGCATATATTTTTCTCAAATTTTGGTTTGTATATGTTTTTGCAAAAATTAAGTTACCTAACCAAATATGGTCAGGATCGGTCCATTTTTCAACCTAGTCCTCATATATAGCATCCGATATGAACTTTTTCATATCCAAAGGCAAAAAAAATTAATAACAATACCACTAATATTTGGTTTATGCTTATTTTCTATGTCTAATTAGTTGGATCTAAGAGATAGGGTCTCCAAACGCATGGTGTGGGGTATCGTATAGTCGGTCTAGAGTCTAGACAGAATATAATTTTCTTACTTTTTTTCGTTGCTCTTTTAGTAATAGGACAATTTTATGAAGTTGTTGGCCCAGCTTAGTCTGCGAATACATCATAATTTTCAATCATTTTAAGTTGTCATAAGATAAAGTCGATCTAAAAAGAGTGGCCAGACTTCATATTTAAAATTCAGAAGGTGACATAGTTTTCTATGATGGCGGATCAGACAGTAATTAGCGGCTGAAATCTTCTTTGGAAAATTTCCAACTAGGTATTTCAGTCTTCGTCATGCCAGCCACACAAATCGCAAGGACCAAGACACTAAAATCCCAAAACCAACTTTAGATGGATAGAGCAACACAACTAAATTATTAATAAATTGAGTTGCGTATATAACTCTCAAATTTAAACGTATTAGGATTCCGCTTAGGATCCTAGTATATAGATTTAAACAACAGAATTAAGTTTTCCATTTTTTTAACTTGATCCATAAATTTCTCTTCACAGATCTCAGAATGTGCAGCGAAATTGGGAGAATGTGATGAAAGCAAAGGACGTCCCGTTTGCGGTACCGATGATCAAACCTATCCCACCAGATGTCATTTGTTAAGGGTTCAATGCAGCGGCCATCAAGTAAGCATTAGATACCGAGGACCCTGCAAAGGTAAATAATCCACCGGCACCAAATACACAAACAAGTTTCTTATCCCAAAAAATGTTTTGCTTTTCTCACAGCCTGCAATGAGGCTAGAGAATATGCTCTCAAACATCGTTCCAAAATTGCACTGAAATTTATACCACGTTGTAAAAAAGATGGCACCTACGCATCCATACAATGTATAACCGACAGTGGTTGTTGGTGTAGTGACATAACGGGTACACCAATTGATAATACCCCAGTACGTACGGTAGGTAAACCAAAATGTCGTGAAATCAATAAAATTAGCATAAGACGTTCGCCTACCCACAATTCGAGTGGCAACAAAAAACGGGCCTGCACGCCGGAAGACCGTGTTATATTCAATAGTCATCTTATTAACGTCTTTCAAAGTGAATATATACGATTGGAACAGTTTTTAAGTAAGACACGTAAGTCCGAAACATTTTCGCCGCCCGATGAAACCGATGTTTTAGGTTGGAAATTTGATAATTTAGACGTGAACAATAATCAAATGTTGGACAAAAGCGAATACCGTGAACTTAAGAAACTTGTCAAAAGGGTAAGTTATGATATAATACTTATGTATATAAATAACTCTTTGCTGAAAAAAAGAAAGAATAAAAGAAATCAAGACAGTCTTTAAAATAAAAATAAACTTCATAATTATTATTCTTGTGGCAGGCTGTAAAACCCAGACGTTGTGGACGTGCCTTTGGCAAATTCTGTGATTTAGACAGTGATGCACGTTTATCACGTTCAGAATGGAGTAGTTGTTTGTCAAAAGATGTCATTAATAGTAAGTTTCACACCTTAATAATTTGTTCAAACACGATGCCCTTTAAAATTAACCCATTAGTGTCTTTATGTGCATGATATAGATATGTATATCGTTACAATTAAACAAAGTTTTTAAAACACTTTTAATTACTGTTCATTATGTCTCTTTAAATCATGATTATGCCCACAATATGTGGGCGGGGCAACTGTTGTGTAGTGTTTGTTACTGGATTCACTTGGTTTTGAAAGTAAAGAACGAGGGGTACAGCTGTTGTTGTAGTAATGGACGTTTTTTTTTGGAGTTACAGAGCTTTAAATTAAAATAAAAGACAGAAAAATATTTTTAATATCAACTAAACGGGCTTTATTTGCTAGACAATTTTATGCCATTAACGTTTAAATATGATTTGGCGGCCACGATTGGCGCATCCATGGCGCCATCTAGAACTGCAATTTTCACACACTATTCACAGCATTTACGACCGTATTTCGCAAATAACTCGTCGAATGTTTATTTCCGGGTGTTCAATTGTCTTTGTTTTATCGGCGTAGATGAGTAACTTTACATAACTCTAAAGAAAATAATCCGATGGGAGTAAATCACACGATCCTGGTGGGCAATAAACAGGACTTTTACGTGAAATTATTCTTTCATCAAAAGATTCTTTGAGTAAATTAATTGTAGCGTGCGCTGTGTGGCATGTGGCTACGTACTACTGGAACAAGTTGCCAGCAAGATTACTGTCAGTTAATAAAGGTACGAAAAAACTTCTAATCATTATCGTTTTTAAGGACATATGAGCTAATGACTCCACCAACTAATAAAGCTCAACAAACACCAATTTTCTGTGGATGTAATGGTGTTTGGATAAGAGTTTGTGAATTATCTTCACTGCGTATACCACAATTTAGCCACTCAACCAAAAATGGGCTTCATCGCTGACCGATATTTTGTATGGAAAATCAAAATCAATATCAATTTGTGCTTCAGCCCATTGGCCGAATTCGCGGAGCATACGATGGTCGTTTGGGTTTAATTCATGCAAAAGTTGAATCTTAAAAGCTCGTAATCAAAAAATATTTTCTAAAATCGCATTAAATGGATGGACACATCCCCATCTTCTGATAACGGCGCCGAATTGATTGATGTATGTCTCTTCAATACTTTGTTGTACAGCGGCTATATAGCTTATTTTATGCGCACTGTTTGTCTTTTTCCGGGATACACTTTATCATTAAGAGTAAACGTGGTGCGAAAACGATCCACATGTATTCGAATTTGCCGCTCTGATGGACAATTCTGACTACCATAAAATGGACGAAGTGTACGATAAGACGAACAAAACTATTATATTGATAGCAAACTTCAACAATTTGCAATCGTTGCTCTCATACAAGTCTTCCCCTGATGAAATGGCTAACCGAACTTAGCAAAAAGAAACTATCAGCTGTTAAATCGGTTGTCAAATAAAGCGGTGTTACGAACTCAAAGTTGTGAACCTCTAAAAAAACACCCACTTCTGATTCATTTTAGCATTACCTCTTAAGGATTCTACAGCATAAGGCAGCACTACATCTCAAGGATTCCGATGTATTCGAAGCCGCTTATTTATGCAGAAAATAGTTCTAAAGCCAAACGAGTAAAAACATCGCAGAAAACCCATGGCTTATTGTATGTGAGTTAGTTTTTGGTGGAATTCTGATTACGATGGATTCATACCTGTGACTGGGAAATCTTTTCACAAAGTAATACTGTTTTGACTTATCAGCCCTGAGGTTATAATGGCCTTTTCAGAAAATTTTTAAGGAAATTGTAAAATTTTTTCCAATACACTTTTTTGTCAAGATTTGATATTTTCATGAGCTGTGAGTTGGAATATAGTTTCAGTACTTCTTTATAGAATCATATAACGATCACTAAGCATTTAAAACAAATTAGGTTTCTGAAAAATGCCAAGTTGCGAAATACGACTACCAAAGTTTTAGGTAAATCCGTCATTGCTGTATTTGAAAAATGGAAGGAAATGAATGCTGTCTTCAAATACTTCTGCTTGGAAGGCAAAAAACCTAAAGAAATCAAAGTTTAAACGTAGCCGGACATCCACAAATGATGAACCTCGTTCTATATATCCAGATAAGGTAGTTACTTTAAAAATCATATATAAAATCCACGAAATAATTTGGAGTGACCGACGAGTTAAAGTGCTTGAAGTATAATTTTAATTTTGCATAATAAATTGTGTATGAAAAAACTAATGGCAAGAAGGGTGCCGCATTTGCGCACAGCAAACGCAACCTTGTGACTAATTAAGTAGCTGGTTTAGAGTTTTTTCGCCGCTATCCTGATGATTCACCAAAGTACACCTGTCGATGAAACAGGGATTCACCACTATAAACCAGAAATGAAGCTACAGTCAAAGCAATAGATTTTAACAGTGAATCCGCCCCGAAGAAAACGAAGACAGTGGAATTGACTGATGAAGTTATGGCCACGGTTTTTAGGATATGCATAGAATTGACTACTTTAAAAAAGTACTACTTGTATATTATTCATCAATATTGCACCAAGAAACCAAGAAAAACTTATCTTCCAGCAATATAATAATCGGGTACACACTTGTGCAGTTTCGATGGCTTGAGTTGAGGTTGGATTGATGCCGCATCCACTGTATATTCACCAGAATCGGCCTGCTAAAGAAATGCCTCGGTGGATAAAAATTTAAGTCGAACGAGGAGGTTGTCGCTACAACAGAAGACTATTTTGAGAACCTTTCGAAATCTTAATTTGTGTAGAGTTGCATGTGTAGTTGTGTAGAGTTCAGCTGGAAGAAACATGGCTGTTTTGGTCTTTCACACTATTCGATTCACTGTAAAAGACTGCGTAAAAGTTTCTGCTTTATGTTTGTGGGTAATAATGTTTTTAGTCCTCTTTTTTGAAAAGTGAACACAATATCTTTTTGGGAGTTTTACCCTTGGATGCAGGGGTATGTCTCAGCCTGTCATTTTTGCTGTAGTTCTGGTAAGAGTAGTTATGAATTATTCTTCAAAAAATTGTTAACCCTCTAAATTCTAGTGTAAAAAAAAAAATGATGTAGACAATAAGAATAAACTACGGTTCTTGTATTTAATAATACGAATAACTACAACGATAATAAATCAAGGTTCCTGTGTTTGAAGAATAAAGAGATTAAACCACGATTCTCGCGTTCAAATGCTATGCTTTACAATGATTAACTACGATATATAACTTAAACACGCTCGGAAGCAAGATTCGCAAATAGGTCGGGAAATGTTCCGTTAGTGGATCGCAGCATAACACGATCTGTAATCGGATCTGGTTTGTTTTTAGTACGCAAACTTTGCTACTCTATAGTTATAATGTTATATACCAAATGAGAATTATAAGAACCAATATTGAGGGTGGTATATAATTAAATTAACGAAGCAAAACGTTAGAAATTCTTTAATATGATCACGTTTCTTAACTGTCAAGTACTAATCACGTCCCACTAGAAACAATTAATTACCGAATTACTACAATTTAATGTTAATATTAATAAAACCAATCCCGAATTATCATTGAGTTCCTTGTGACTCTTTTCCAATTACGTTGTTGGTAATTCCCCATCGATAACATCTAACAGACATTATTAAATCCACATCCAAATTTGTTGTTTGGCTGGATATTCGTCTCCTTTTGAAGCTGGTATTCAGACGTCATCTGAAAGCAGTTCTTATCAATTCTGAAAACTAAGTTTTGGCAGCTTTACTAGGCAATACGCACAGTTTGCGAATGACAGGCCTATTGTTTTTTAATATAAACCAACTACATGGGATGGACGAAAGAGAGAGTAGTGTTTATGGATATTTGACTTAAATTTCATTGTTAGTATCAGGGAAGATTTCTGCGGGGAGTTTATTCAACATACGGCTAGTTCGACTTATAAACGAATTTTGTCTGTAATGCGGTGTGCAGTCCACTAGACAATAGCCTTTAAATGGATTTGACCTTCTAAACAAATGTCATATAAAACTTGGGCACTTGCAATGAGTTTAATTATCTTAGCAGAATATTTCCCATAATAATGTCTATACAACAGTGTAACGCAACCCATATTTCGACAATGCTCTAACGAGTCAATAGAGTTGGAGTAACAATGCCCTCCGTTGTGCATGGACCAGTAGCTCTAAAATACACTTTAAGACTCCTGCATGGACCAGTAGCTCTAAAATACACTTTAAGACTCCTGTATATAGGAGTTGTAATCCATTCTCAATCGGATGTAAGTGGTAGGGAGATTAGATGGATTGAAGTAAATTTTTAACCGTTTTAAAAGACCAACACACTTGAATGCTTTTTTCGACACTTCAAAAACATGTTCATTCCAACGGACATCACATTGAATTCTCATGCCCAGAACATAAAAAGTATCCGATTCCTGACTATCTAAACCAACTATATATACAGATGCCGTTATTGAGTACACGGCCCTATGCGTAAATAAACAATATTGGATCTTGCGTGCATTAAAATGGACCCATTTCAAAAAGGCTTGGCCTACAATTGAAAGAGTATGAATCACAAATGTTGTTGTTATCTAGGAAAGAGTAGATAGGATTTAAGGTTTGAACAAGATCATTAAGAAAGATGGAAAAAGAGAGGGCGAAAGAACAGAATCTCGTGGTACCCACGAATTAAGTTGGAACTCAATGGATGAAATTCCAACAATAACAACACTTTCTTTTATCTAAAAATATTTAAACCAATTTTGAGAAAAATCTATGCAATATTTTTGTTTTTTGACATATTTAAGTGAAGATCGGGAATCAGCTTTATATGGGGGCCACGACTAAAATTGGTCCTACAGGGACTATTTTTGACTACTGAATAGTGGGTATAATAGACATACATGCACAATATTTTTTATCGATTTAGCGATGTCCGACCGTCCGTGTAATAAAACTACAGTCTGTAAATATGAATATATTTTGATGAAATTTGGTATATGAGCTTCTATCGGCCATAGGACGAAAGCTATTGAAATTGGTACATGTTCAGACCTAGTCCTCATACAAGTGATCAAAATTAAAGCGAATTGAATTGCCATAAGATCCAAATTATCGTATAGACCTCGGTCAAATTGGATTTGTGTGTTTATTTCATTAATTAATCACTAGTCCAAAAATAAACCCTAAAGGACAATTCTTAGTCATAAATATATAAATATATATAAATCTGCTCCCCGATCTTTACTTAAATCTTTAAAAAATACAATTTATTGCACATATTTTTCTCACATTTGGTTTGCATATGTATTTGCAAAAAATAAGTGATTTTCCCAAATATGGTCAGGATTGGTCAATTTTTCGACCTAGTCCCCATAGAAATATAACATCCGATATGTACTTTTTCAGGTCTGCAGACCAAAAAAATTGTTTTTATTAATTATAAGTAAGAAAATTATAGTTGGTCGAGACCAACTATACGACACCCTATACCATGCGTTTAGAGACCCTATCTCTTATGTCCAACTAATTTGATATAGAAAATAAGCATAAACCAAATTTCGGATATGAAAAAGTTTAATTATTTTTGATATTTACAAACATCAGCACAAAGTCATTATATCGTGACCCCATAGTGGTATAGGTATAATGATGGAGTTTATTTGTATTTTCTATACCCAATTGGAAAGACCTAAGACCAGTTCTCTAAATGCATGGTAAAGGGTATCGTGTAGTCGGTGTAGATCCAATATAATTTTCCTACTTTTTGTGATCGACAAAAGAAAAATCAAAATTCATTTCTACTCTAAAAAATTAAATTCTAAAAGTAATTTTTATTTTTGATCGAAGAAATAAAATTAAAAGAATAATTTGGATGTCTGTCTGAAAATATAAAATCCAAAGATTTTTCAGATTTGAATCAATTCCTCTACTTTAAATTCTAAATGCGCACCAGTGTGCATAGGCTATATATAAGTTGGTCATTCCGTTTGTAATAATTAGAAAAAAAAATCATGTAAGTCCGATCACAGGGGACATCCAGTAATTATAGAATTTTTTTATGGCACTTTTTTAAAATCAAACAGAAAGCGTCATCTATGTATCACTTATAGCAATCAACTGCAGGGATTCTGCTAATATAAAAGTTTTTTTTATTATTTAATATTTCAACCGATAAATTTTTCGTTTTTTATTTTTCATTTTTCGGTTTTCATTTCTTAATATTCAGTTTTTATTTTCAATTTTTCGTTTTTCATTTTTTATTTTTAATTTTTAATGTTTTATTTTTCATTTTTTATTTTTAATTTTTAATTTTTTATTTTTCAGTTTTCATTATTCATTTTTCGTTTTTCATTTTTAATTTTTCACTTTTAATTTTTCATTTTTAATTTTCTTTTCATATTTTATTTTTCATTTTTTATTTTTAATTTTTAATTTTTCAGTTTTCATTTTTTATTTTTCTTTTTTGGTTTTCCTTTTTCATTTTGCGTTGTTCATTTTCATTTTACATTTTTCGTTTTTCATATCTATTTTTTTTTTCATTTTTTATTTAAAATTTTTTATTTTTGATTTTTGATTTTTTATTTTTCAGTTTTCATTGTTTATTTTTCATTTTTCGTTTTTCATTTTTCATTTTTTATTTTTCATTTTTTATTTTTCATTTTTCATTTTTCATTTTTCAGTTTTCATTGTTTATTTTTCATTTTTCGTTTTTCATTTTTCATTTTTCATTTTTCATTTTTCATTTTTTATTTTTCATTTTTCATTTTCAAACAGGTTATTACATATCATAATTTTTCACCAATACAATCATAAGTCGCACCGATTGTGTCTTACGGCTCACATGTTACGTTGTTTTTGTGATCGTATTGTGAAATAGAAATTTACCCCCCTGCGCGTATAGATGTTTACACATCAAAAAATTTATAACAAGCGGAGTTGATATAGCGATATCCGTCTGTTCCTCTGTCCGTCTGTGGAAACCAAGGTCATAGGTTGCTATTTAAGTTGAAGAAGTCCCGAGATTTCAATGAAAATGTAAAATAACTCTTGAAAAATATATGATTTTTCTATGTTGTTCTTATTATCGTTTGTATTCAAAATTTAGTTTCTTGTGTGCGATAGATGTGTTTGTTGTTGTTGTTGTGATCATTGTGTTTTTAGCATTTGCTTCATTAGTGTCTATGTTTTGTTATACTCCATGTGTCAAGAGGTCCAAGTCGTGCAATTAAGAAGTCGGTCTTGCGCCGCCAACAGAAAATGTAATTGATATTAAAAAAAATACTACTAATAAAATATAAAATTGTAATAGACGAATATCTGTTTTTTAACTGTTATAGGGCTTAGCCGATTTCTTTTCTCGTTTACAGAAAAATAAAGCAATTTTCATATGGACGTTAATTCTCCCTATGATGGTTCAATGTCGTTATAAAAAAAACAATAAGAATTTATAATAAATACTGGTCAAAAAAGAAAAACAATTAGCTATATATTTAAATGGTATAGAGCATAAAAGTTAAGTAACTGTATTAAAATGGTAACCGTTATTGGTTATAATATTGAGTTAACATATAAAAGTTTAGGCATAAATTAACACTCTTACTTGTTTTTGTTAAAAAATTTCAAAATAATTGTTATTTTTGGTTCCCGCCAGGAACTCATACGAACACTTCAATCTAACGATTAGCCATGAAATTTTTTTTAATAAAAAATATCTTTAAAAAAAAACGACGGCACTAATGGGTTAAAAACGAAAAACTTAACAACAAAAATTTGCATGTTACTAATTAAATAAAATTGGCTGTTATCATTTCCAAATTTGAAAAAAAAAATCAAAAACAGGACATTCATTAAATTTGGGTCAAAAACATGACAATAACACAAAACATCGGAAAAATAATCATCATATTTTACAATCCAACACGGCTTATCATCATTCGTCTGCCTCCAGCACCACTACCGACACCCATCATAACAATAACCAACATCATAACAATAATAATCATCAAAAACCTTTAAATCCAGGTTCTTTTGAAAATGAAAGCAATCCAGCCGATGATGAAGAGGACGATGACAATATCAGTCATATACCAGACTATGGTGACCATTACGAGGACGACGATGACGATCATACGGGATCAATTAATTCATCTACAAAATTTCCACCCATAAATATCAATAGTACGTACTCTGCATGTGAATTCAATGTGATCAAATGCATGGCATGTCTTTTCCATGGGGTTGTTTTAATAATTAAAATTTGTTTTTAAAAATTTTGGGAATCTTTTTCTAGTTCTAAGCACAAGCGGCGGCTGTTGTCACACGAAGAGTAAGGATGTGGAATCCGATTATACGGGTTGTTTTGCCGATCGGAAAGATGCTTTAACCCAAAACGAAGAAAATGTCAAGGTAGGTCATGGCATAATTTTAATCCTAAAATACAGAACGGCATTAATGGCTGCATCTCTTTCTCAGAATGGCAAAATGGAGGGCCATGTGCCCCTATGTACAACTGATGGTCGCTTTCAACGTGTTCAGTGTTATAACGCCATTTGCTGGTGTGCCAATGAAGAAACAGGTGAGACGCTTAATGGTACAAGTGTCAAAAATCGTGTTCCTCAATGTGATTCCAGCTATCCGGTGACGCGCGTTATGAAAGGTTGTCCAAATGATGTTAAAATAGTTTTCCTGAAAGATCTCAAAGAGTTTTTAAGAACTAAAATTATAACCGGTTCGAATTCTGAGTAAGTTGCAAGTAGTCGCAAAATACAATTCCTTTCTGGAATTAGTCATTAAGTTAGGCTTATAGTTGTTCTCATGAAAATTACTAATTTTTGTGGTAATGACACAAAACTCGAACTCGATTTGTTTCATGAAAATAAAAAATACATGAAAATCTCGTTAACTTAGATCTATAGGTTGACTTTCATAATGTTTTGAGGCAGAAAATTGGAAGAATTTTTGAATATATTGACAAAAGGAACCACAGATCTACAAAATATCATAAAACTCCAGACTCTGGAACCAGAGTATACTTATTAAGGGTCTGATTCCAAAGCTAAAAGACCAATTCTTAGCTTAGATATTAATAATTTATGTGCGTCATTCATTATTAGCTCCTAAGATACATGATATTAAAAATTTACTATTCAAGTGAGGTGCCACGCCCAATGGTATGATTCCGCTGAATTTTTGTTCGACTGTTAACATTTTTGTTCGACTGTTAAAACTAATAATTTATGAACTCACACCAGTTTCAAGGCCCACTTACTGTTCATAGGAGGTGCCACTCCCACTTTTCCGATCCTGGCAATTTTTGACACAATTACTCACATTTATGACTTATGAGCTAACACAAGTATTCAATACTCTCAATATCATAATTATTTCATTTGTATTCTCTTTTGATTCCATCTATATTTTATAAACTCACATAAAGTTTCAAGGCTCTCGCTATCATATTTCTGCAGATATTCTAATTTGTACACTGGTATCCCGTCAATTTTTGGCAGGACATTAATAAACTTTAGACTCATACAAAATTGCAAGGCTTCGGTTATGTACAATATCATGCTAAACATTCAATTTGTATGGGAGGTGCCACGCCCACTGTATATATAAAAACAATTTAATTATTTTTCCTTCCAGCTAAAAATAATAATTTATAACTCATTTTTACGTGTAGGACATTTTTCAAAGATAGTATGATTTCCCGTTTTCCGAGACCTCAAATTCCCCGAACGTTTTTTTTAATAATAATTTTTATTTTTTGGCTCAAATATAATAAATAGCATGTGTTTTTTTTTTGTGGAAATTTGCGTTTTATTTTGAATTCCTCTTATTTTTTTTTTCTAATTTACTGTCTAAAACATTTGGAAGGAATTTTAGTTAAGGCCAAAGCTGGTTTTTTCCTTTTTTTAAGGAACCTACAATATAAGTCATTTTGTGAAAATCTCAATTTAACCCATTGACGCCCGCTGTACTATAAATAGATCACAACTTCAAGTTGAAATAAAAAATTATCTAATACAGCTTTTCACTCCGCCAACGCTTTTTATCTGTCAATAAGAGTACATAAAATAACCTTGCATCTATAGAAAATCATAGTTATAAATTAATAATCAGGGTAATACCCGTCTTGTGCTAGCGATTTATTTCGTGTCGGTGAGTGAGTGCTTATTTAGTTAAAAAGCAGTAAATTTGCTCGATAATATCACATTCTAATAAAAACTAAATAAAACGGTTTAGTTCGTATAGAGTTATTCGTGCTGTAATATATAAAAAGCTGTTGTACTAAGTTTACTACATTGGGCGCTTGAGGTAAATTAAATTCGCAAAGTGAAGACATTTTTGTTGTTGTACTGTGCTTTCAAGTTGAAGTTTTTACTTGTTAGTTATAAATATTATTAACTAAAAATGTAACTTCGAAGGTATAAAATGGCGAACCGATATAGTTTTACACGCAACAAAAACTATATAGTGAAGATGATGCTACTTACGATGTATTTATGCTGCAACCCAATGCAGGCGTTATCACCGATGAAGAGGAAGATGAAGACGATGACCTGTATGGAAACAAATTACATCGAAATGTTCCCAGTAATACAGAAATTAGTACTCACAAAGTAGAGATGACAACGAATTCCTCAAAACATTCGCATCATCTACTTCACGGAATATGCCAAAGATAAAAAGAATTGAAAGTAGTGCTGCGTCACCAACTTGGAGAAAATGTGCCCCTTTTTATTCAGTTTTTCCATCTACTCCAGATCAAAAGTATATTGAAGAACGACGTACTAATGTTTCGGAAATCTTACATGATATGACTCATGTGAAAGTCTTTCAGCATCTTTTTGACGATAAAGTTTTAGAGTTTATCGCAACCCAAAGTACAATATATGCAGGACAAAACAATAGGCACGATAGCGTTTTTACCAAAGATGAATACTGCAAATTCTTGGGCATACTTACGGATATCGTAAATTACCTTGTGCTGACAACCGAAGGTGTGCCATTTTTTTCAGAGTGCATGCCAATAAATAGATTCTTGGAAATTAAAAGAATCCTGCATTTGCAGATAACGCTTTGACATCTACTGATGAGATGTTCAAAATTCGCACACTTTGTAATATTTTACAAAGAAAGTTTTGTCAATTCGGACTGTTTCATGAAAATGTATCGATTGACGAATCATTGGTTAACTACTTTGGCCAACATTCAGTCAAACAATTTATAATGGGTAAATCTGTGCGGTACGGACTTCGTAATTGCGCGTTGACCAGCTTCGATGGTTATTGTTATTTGGTTAGTGTGGTAAAACTTCCGAGGCTAATACTAATCCTCTTGGGTCTCGCGTTGTGAAGAATTTGATAACAAAAGCGCCAACAAAACCAGAGGAACATGCAGTTTACTTCGATACCTTTTTTTATGAACATTGGATACAGAGACACTGGAACCTTGCGCGACCAAACGGTGTCCACTGATTTCATCGAAGGATATGCGTAAAAAGCCCAGGGCTGAATACGACCATAGCTCTGAGAAGATAAACGAAATTCTTATGGTTAGATAGAAAGATAATGTTTGCACGATTGGTACAACTTTCGATACTTTAGAGCCTATAGGGAAAGTTAAAAGATGGTGTTCTATGAAGCAAAAAACAGTTGATGCAGACGCGTCACGTTTTCCAAAGTTATAATAAAGGCATGCCCCAGTGTATAGGAATGTACCGAATTACAGTAAAGGAAGCTGGACATGACTATTTCAAATGCCTGGAAATTATACTGTATTACAAACCCTGATGATCGTGATGATCAGTTATGGTTTCGCAGGCATATATCCAAGAGCGACAAGAAGGACAATAAAGCTGGGCAAACGTCCTCTAGAATTGACGGAAAAGACAGAAAAATTAATGGCTACAACCCCTTAAAAATACCAAACCAACTTAGATGTGTTATGTGCTCAAATCGAATTAAAGCATCAAGTGATAAGTGCCTAGATAAGATAAGATAAGATAAGGAAGGCTATACGCACTGCGACCAATTTGATCTTTTGTGCAGCCCATGTTTGTCCTAAAGATTAAGGCTTCTTATGAAGCCAATTACCCTATTTGGCATTAGTTTCCATATGTCCCGGGGGATACAATGTATCCTCAAAGTGCAAGGATTCCCTTACCACTTAGTCTTGGACATTCACAGAGAATATGTTCTGCTGTTTCCACCTCCTGCTCGCAGAACCTACATGTGTTTAAAGCAGATTGTCCTTTCATTCGTAGATGATATCTAAGATTGCAGTGTCCTGTAAAGAATCCCGTCAAGGTCATTACGTCCTTTTTATCAAGGGTAAGTAGTCTTTCCGATTGAACACTGGATGGAGTTATGAATCTCTTGGCCTGGCGTTGACCTGGTCTTTTGTCCCAGTGTTCGGCAATTTGTGATTTTCTCCACTCCCTCATTTTTTCTTTTATGTGTCCCACTGGAACACCACAGAAAGGTTCCGGACCGATGAAAGGACGACGGCTAGGCAATCGATTGGCTAGGCAATCGGCCCTTTCGTTCCCTACATGTCCTTCATGTCCCGAAATCCAGCATAGAGTTAATTTGTTGCATCTACCTAATTCGTTTAGCCATTCGATGCACTCCCACACCAGTTTGGACGTCACTTTGTAGGCCATTATTGCCTTTAGGGCAGCCTGACTGTCGGATAGTATATAAATGAGTGCCCTTTTTGTCTTTCTTCTGAGACATTCAGTCACGCTTGGAAAATGGATGGGTATTTACCCATGGGTAAGGCACGTTGAAAATTGGGACCAAATATGCCCGCGCCCGTGTAGCCATCTGTGAACCACACATGAGAACCTTGCTCCGGTTCCCAGGTCCCACTGGTCCATGTGCTCCGTTCCAATATCATGGTTTCAAATTCCCTTATGAATATATTTTTTGGTAACATTCTGTCCGTGACTCTCGCCACCGAGTCGTGGATGAAGAGCCTCACGACTCTCATGTGACCCTTTAGGTCACCGTCCTTCATGCTACCAAAATCCTGAAGTCGTACGGCACTTATGCACGCATCTTCAATGATCGAAATATGCAATGGTGTAATGTTAAGCATGATGCCGATAGCATCGGTTGGACACGTTCTGTTCGCCCCTGTGATACCAATACAGGCAATGCGGTACACCTTGTTCAGGATTGCTTTTGCTTTGGTTTGCTCAACCTTCGGCCACCATGCAAGAGCAGAGTAGGTAATCATTGGTTTCACAATAGTTTCAAACGACCAGTAGATCATGTGGGGTTTAAACACTATGTTCTACCAAATAGTCTTTGACAGGCATATACAGCCCTGGTGGCCTTTTTGGTAATTTGATCTAAGTGGCTGTGATGGATTTATCCAGGGTGACCCCAAGATACTTGACCTCGTCCGAGAACCCTATTGTCAAGCCGTTCAGACTTGGTTCCATAAGGTTGAGTCTCCTTCGTTTAGTGAAGGGTATCAGTATGATAAGTGCCTAAAAACGCGATGCTTTGAAAGAGCACTCCTAAGCGCCCATTGTATTAAACTTAGTACACCTCTAAAAAAACCTTTGAATATTTTTTCGTTTATAGTGTTTTAAGAAAACTGTTTTAATATTGATATTTAAAATTGAATTATTAAAATTGTTCACGTTTTTCATATTTTTTTTTTAGAACTAACACCACACAATGGAATTCAGAAGACGAACGCATAGCTACCGTAAGTTTTGTGATATTGGATAAGAATAAAAATAAATCATGGGAAAGAAAAGAATGGAAAACATTCCGAGAATTGGTCAGCAACAATAAGTAAGTAAAACCAGTGCATTGCAAGAAATTATTTTATTGATCCCCTCTATTTTAGAACGTTGCGGCGATGTGGACGCAAAATGCCCAAATATTGTGATGTTAATGATGATAAAAAGATTACGTTAAGCGAATGGTTAAATTGTTTACAAACTCAAAGAGTAGAAACAAATACACAACCAGAATTCAAACCACTAAGTCAACTGTCTACACGTAAGTTAAGGATATGAAATGAAAAATTAAATTAAAACACAAACGGAATACCTATTTTTCTTTATTTTTTATGAATTTTAGATGATACAACTCTATTAAAGCCACCCCGACTTAATGGAACGAATCCTTTGACTACATATCTCTCTTAGAATTAGAAAACATTTTCAAATTTAAATACCAACGAATTTAATTCAGCTAAAATTTTGGAAACAAAAAAAACATTCAGAATTTTATAAGAAACCGAGATATTTTTAAGTAAACATGTTAAAGAATTTAAAGCTGGATTCACAATCACTGACTACGGCACCCTGTGACTGAAGTTTATTAATTTTTTCGTTAGCACATATCAATTTTTTCGATCGTTATATCCATTTTTCAGTATACTCCAATGTATAGAGTTGCTCTCTCAATCATTGTGAATCTAGCTTAAATAATGATTGTAATCTAAGTTAAAAAAAAAATTGTTTTAATATTTTGTTTAAAAGTGCCATGTTGCAAATTATATGTATGTATGTATGTATTTTTCGAAAGATTAACCGAATTACTTTTAATTTTGTTAAAGAAATTAAATACTTCTGGGAAATTTTAGTTTTCTTTTCTCAATAAGTTAAAATTAAAAAAAAAAAGAAATTATTAACTGAGATAATTTAGCTTGAAACTTGATTTTAATTTTAACTCCGTTTAAATGATTTTTTCAATTGTTTTGTACTTTGTAAATATGCTATTAGTTCTTAGTTTTTATATTTATATTTTTCTTTTATTTTTTTTAGTTAAGTTTTATTATTGAAATGTAAGTTTATTAGTTTTTAAATTATATAATAAATATATATGTATTGAAATGTAAAAATTTAATATTAATTAAAAAGAAAACACTTAAAACCACTAACTTACCCAGTGTTTACAATAAAATCAACGGCATTTTATTTCAAACAGGCAACTCAATTTTTTCACGTTGAACAACACTATAATCATATGACAACGTTCACACACAAACGAACATAAATCTTTGGTTGCGTTTTATTTATGTAAAAAGCATGCTATTGCTACATTGTTAGTTTATTTGTTAATACCTACATTATTCTGTAATGGCATTATTTACAAATTTTAATTTTTATTAATACTTGCTAATTTTAAAGCACTTTTTCACTAAATTTTATGAAATAAATCCACCACTCGTCCTAGCCGCGGCTAAAAACTTTTTTGTACTAAAATGTTGTAGGAATGCCAGATTTTTAGTGTTAATGTCACATTGAGGGAAATAAATAAACGTATATCCTACATTAGATAATGGTCAATGAGATAAATGGTCAATTTTTCTTTCTTTTATTTAAAAAAAATAGCTTAAAATATTAAGCTTGAGGCAATTTAGTTATTTTATCATTTAATTACAACAACAATGTCGAACAAACACCAATATTTATAATAAAAATATTAATATATCAAAATTTTAATAATGAAAAAGTGTTAATTTTGTTATTTGATTTAATGTTTTTGTAACTGTTGTAGAAAAATAATTGTTTATAAAAATTATTACCTCTATTTCTTTGACGTTAGGCAAAAATGTATTAAATCAATAAATGCGTTTTGAGTTTTTGATTGGGTTTACTCATTTTTTTTTTTTTATATTTGGTATCAATAACTTAAGTCTAGCAGAACTGCTTCCAATTGTAAGCATTTGTTCTTTAGGCAATAAGTCAGTTTGGTATTAACGTCTTAAGTTCATTTAAGTCTTTGTGACCGATGCCTTTGCAGCATTTAAGATTTTTCTAAGAACATAAGTCAATTTAACTCTTTTATATCGAACAATATAACAATTTCCAAGCTATGAAAGTTATTACACCAGACGTACAAATGACAAGAAGTCTTTAACTTCCTATTTAAATTTGCGCATTATGTAAGACTTATACAAAGAAGGAGGAGAAAATTTTGTTGGCTGTTCAATTTATGAGAGGGAATATTACAATTTAAAACTCGCGTTTAAAAAACCAAAAGTAGACACCTGTTATAACTGCGACACCCTTCAAATGCGCGTTAAAGTTGTTGCCACTCAGAAAGAAAAACAAGAAACGAAAAATGACCTCCAAGCCCACCAAGTGCAGGCTACTGCAGCGTATAAGCATACGGGACAAGACAACGTTTGAAAGAAATGCTTTAGTTTTGATCTACAGAAATGTCTGCCAACACCATTTGTTGGATCGTCGGTAGCATTTTATAAAAGGCAATTATGGACTTATAACTTAACAATTGACGATAATTCTACAGGAGAGTCAACACACTATATGAAGCATGAAGCTGTAGCTGCTAGAGGGGGAAACGAGGTGGCATTTTCCTCAGACACATGTGGGGGAAGAAAACAAAAACAGTCATGTGGTGGCAATGTTTTAAATGGCTCAAGTGAGTTCCCCATGTCCTTGTTCCGGGACATACGCATATGGATTGCGACGTGGATCATTCCATGATTGAAAAATAAAAAAAGGAAAACAACAACACTCCTGTTTACCAACCAAAAATGGAAAATGAAAAATGGAAAATGAAAATTGGAAAATAGAAAATGAAAAATGGAGAATGGAAAATAGAAAATTAAACATGGAAAATGAAAAATTAAAAACGGAAAATGAAAAATGGAGAATGGAAAATGAAAAATAGAAAATGAAAGACGGAAAATGAAAAATGGAAATTAAAAAATGGAAAATGAAAATGGAAAATGAAAAATAGAAAATGAAAAATGGAGAATGTAAAATGAAAAATGGAAAATTAAAACAGGAAAATAAAAAATGGAAAATGAAAAATTAAAATGTGCTTGTTTACCAACCCCATGATTGGTACCGTGGTAAGAACAACAGGCCTAAAAAAATAGTTCTAGGTACACGAAATACAGAAAAAGAATTTTTAGATTTTGCAGCTTTGTTGGAGACAGTTTTTGTGTGCAGAAAAAAATTAAATGTAAAGTTGGCTTACATTTGACTTACAAAAAGAGTTTAAATCACTCCGAAAATTTCAAGATTTTAAGCTCCTTCGGAGGGAAAAAAATAAAAATCTAAACGATTATCCACTCCAAACAAAATATAAAACTTTGGTCCCGATATGTGAGGCGAAAAAAATAGACTTATACTTTCTTTTAAGCTTGATACCACCTGTGGCCCACAGTTTTAAAAATTGTCCAATTGGTCCCGATATGTGAGGCGAAAAAATAGACTTATACTTTCTTTCAAGCTTGATACCACCTGTGGCCCACAGTTTTTATAAAAATTTACCAACTTCCTACACTACTGTAAATGAGGATCCAGATTTGGTAGATAAAGAAGAGAAAACAAGAGAGGCAACTTATATTTTTTTATTTTCTTCTTTTATTAACTGTACATATAATTATTAAATTACTTATATTGTTTATTATAATAATTTTTCAAGCTCTTGAATAAATAAATTAATTCTTACCAAAAAAAAAAACTTACAAATGATACAAAATTTGTTGATCCTAAGGACTTAAGTCCTTAAAAATGTGTTAATATTAGTATAGGTCATCATTTCCATGCTTGTCTCCCATCATTTCCTTTTTAAACAAATTTTTTCCAGATTTTCAAAAAAAAAAAAAAATAATTTTCAATTGAACATTACAAAAAGCTGCAGTTTCTGACTTAAGACCTTTTTGATATAACATATAACAATTGAACATTTTCCTAAATTGTTAGTCAATTTTTAAAGAAGTTTTATTAGAGAATGATTGTCATAACGTTTGAGAATCCATATTGTTTTCTAAACTTTGAAGAATGTTGTTCTTTTCAAATATGAATATATTTTCATATAATTTGGCATATACGCTTTTATTGACTTTTATCGCTATAGAAATTGGTGAAAATCAGTACATGTTCAGACCTAGTCGCCATACAAATGACCCCTATATGAGATCAACTTAAATCGCCACAAGATCCAAATTATCATATAGATCTCGGTCAAATTTGGTTTATGTGTGTTTATTATACCCATTAATTAGTTTTCGAAAAATAAATCGGGTTAATCAAAATAAAAAGTTCAGTTTCGGATTCTGTTCAGGATTCGGGTTTGGGTTCAAAACTAAAAAAAAAATAAAAATATTTTATTAGTAGGAAATTAATTTATTTCTCAAAGAAATTTTGATTTAATTTTATAATTAATATAATTTTCAAGATTTCTTATAAATTTGTTCTTTGTGGCGACAAAAAGAATTTCAAGGCTGAAAAGGCCATCGACGCTTACCTGCGTAGCAGGTTCTGCAAATACAATCTGAGCCGCTTGATACAATAATCGCGTTTTCATTTTAAGTTGCTCTCAAAATAGTGAAATGTTTTTTTATTTTCCCAGTCTTCGATACTTTTCATATATTTCAATTTATATTTCAGTCGAAGCTGGTTTCGAGCATATCTTAATTATCTTTTGAAGAAGATATTGATTATCTCGTGAAATTCTCTTCTTCTCTTTCCATTTGTAATTTTTTTTAAATTTTCATTGTTTTTAAGATATGTTTCTTTTTTTTTAATTTTCAACATCTTCGGGGCTTAGCAATAACTTAAATCTGCTATCTAGATTTACTGCTGCAATAAAAAGTGGATTATTAAATATAATTCTTGTAAAAATGTGTTTGTTTTGAAATCTTTTATTAGATCTACTTTAAAACTAAACCAGATTATATAAAACTCGCCTAAATTCATCTGTTCTTCTTGTAGTTTCAGCGTTAATTTTTTAACAGATGCAAAAACTTCTATGAATTCTTCACAAATATTCCAAATGTTATCATTCATAGTCAATTCGGCATCCATATATTCCGAACAAAAACTTCTGTATTCCATGTCATAACTGGAATTCTATTTAGTTTGACATTCTAGTAAGGCTTTTTTAAAGTTTAGCTTCTTAGCTAAAGAAGAAATATTTCGTGTTCGCAATTTTTTGCAAATAGCTCTGCATTGATCAAGTATTTTCTTAAAAGAAAGACTAGATATAGTGTCGATCACTAATGTTTTTGCTCCTTCCAGTTCAATATTAGAAAGCGCATTTGCTTCAGCTACGTCAAATTCATTTTCCATATTAAAGTTTTCATACTCGATCATATTGTTTTTGATGTGTAAACATCTATACGCGCAGGGCGGTAATTTCTATTTCAAAATACAATCGCAAAAACAGCGTAACAAGTGAGCCGTAAGACAAAATCGGTGTGACTTATGATTGTATGGTGAAAAAATTATGATATGTACTCGTAATAACCTGTTTGAAAATGAACAACGAAAAATCAAAAATAAAAAATGAAAAATGAAAAATGAAAAATGAAAAACGAAAAATTAAAAATAAAAAATTAAAAATTAAAACTGAAAAATAAAAAATAAATAACGAAATATAAAAAATGAAAACTAAAAAATAAAAAATTCAAAATGAAAAATGAAAAACGAAAAATAAAAAAGGAAAATAAAAAATGAAAAATAAAAAATGAAAAACGAAAACCGAAAAATAAAAATAAAAAATGAAATATGAAAAATTAAAAATGAAAAATAAAAAAAAATTTAAAAAAAAGTGAAAAATAAAAAATGAAATATAAAAATTAAAAAATAAAATATGAAAAATTAAAAATAAAGATAAAAATATCAAATTAAAAATAAAAAATGAGAAATAAAAAATGAGATATAAAAAATGAAAAACGAAAACTAAAAAAAAAATTAAAAAACAAAAATGATAAATTAAAAATTAAAAACGAAAAATGGAAAATGGAAAATAAAAAATGAAAATAAATCATGAAAAATAAAACATGCAAAATAAATATTGAAAAATGAAAAATAAAAAATTAAAAATTAAAAATAAACAATAAAAAATTAAAAATAAAAAACGAAAACCGAAAAATGAAAAATAAAAAATGAAAAATAAAATATGAAAAATAAAAAATTTAAAATAAAAAATAAAAAATGAATACTGAAAAATAAAAAATTTGAAGAAAAATTAAAAAAGAAAAATAGAAATGAAATATGAAAAATGAAAAAAAAATGAAAAAATTAAAAAAAAAAATTAAAAATAAAAACTGAAAAACGAAAATGAAAAATTTCAAATGAAAAACGAAAATAAAAAAATTTCAAATGAAAAATGAAAAAAGATAAATTAAAAATGAAAAACGAAAAATGCAAAATTAAAAATGGAAAATAAAAAATGAAAATAAAACATGAAAAATAAAACATGCAAAATAAATAATGAAAAATGAAAAATAAAAAATGAAAAATTAAAAATAAAAAACGAAAACCGAAAAATGAAAAATAAAAAATTAAAAATGAAAAATAAAATATGAAAAATAAAAAATTAAAAATTAAAAATAAAAAAATGAATATTGAAAAATAAAAAATTTAGAAAAAAAATAAACAATTTTAAGAAAAATGAATAATAAGAAATAAAATATGAAAAATGAAAAAAATTAAAAAAAAATTAAAAAAAAAAATAAAAATAAAAAATGAAAAACGAAAATGAAAATTTCAAATGAAAAATGAAAAAAGATAAATTAAAAATGAAAAAAGATAAATTAAAAATGAAAAACGAAAAATGGAAAATTAAAAATGAAAAATAAAAAATGAAAATAAAAAATGAAAAACAAAACATGAAAAATAAAAAATAAAAAATGAAAAACGAAAACCGAAAAATGAAAAATAAAAAATGAAAAATAAAATATAAAAAATAAAAAATTAAAAAATAAAAATGAAAAATAAAAAAATGAATACTGAAAAATAAAAAAATTTAGAAAGAAAAATAAAAAATTTGAAGAAAAATGAAAAATAAGAAATGAAATATGAAAAATTAAAAATAAAAAATGAAAAACGAAAATGAAAAATTTCAAATGAAAAATTAAAAATTAACCGGTTGAAATAAATAATAATAAATATTTTTGTATTAGCAGAGCCCCTGCAGTTGATTGCTATAAGTGATACATAGATGACGCTTTCTGTTTGATTTGAAAAAAGTGCCATAAAAAATCTTTAATTACTAGATGTTTACACATCTCCCCTGTGATCGGACTCACATGATTTTTTTATTTGATGTAATTGAAAATACTTGCTGCAATTTGATGTCGCAACAATCAACAACGCTAATGATACGATTTTTTATATAGGCTACTGTCTAACGATTTTGAGCCTCATGCTAGTCCAAAGTTGGTAGTTTTATTTTTTCGATAAAAATAATATATTGAATATTTATTTTAATTGAAATATTTTTTTTTTTTTTTTATTTCACATATTGTTTCTTATGTCCATTGCTTTGTTGTTAACAAGATAACTTATGTATATTATGACTATTAACTGATACTTTTAGTGCATTCATAATCGGATCGATGTGAGTAGTCACTTTACTAAAACCAATTTAATAGTTAATTTTAGCAACAAATAAAACCCGTTTACTTTAAGAAAATTGCGATTTTCCTTTTAATTCTAGTCACTTGTTTCCTACAAATAGTGTTTATTATTACCTTTACTTTAACTCTTAGTGTCTGCTTGTCTGTCGAAAAAACTTTGGATCGATTTGTAACCCTTTTCCCGTGATCCTATCGAGCTGAAATGCAAGAAATTTTATGTTTTTTTATGATTTTTCTATCAAATATTTCTCACGGCATAAACAGTAGAATATTTTTTTCACATTTTTGAACCCGAACCTGGTTGAATTTTTGGGCTTAACGGGTTCGGGTTTGGTTTCAGTTGCTGCTCTAGACCGACTATAATTTTCTAATTTGTTTAGGTATAATTTCGATTTTTTTGAATAAAAAAAATAACTTTTAAATTAAAAATTTAAAAAAATTAAATTATTTTATTTCAAATAATACAAAAACTTATAAATAAACATTTTACAATAATATTATTAATAATTAAACATTATTATTTAATTTTACCTAAATTTTCTCTCACATAAGAATAATTCTTAGATGGTTTAATTTTCAATAAAAACTTGGCCAAATTAACAAATAATACTAAAACAACCGTAGTGACTTGCATAATAACAAAATGAGATATGGAGGAGCCAATTTCCAGCCAAGAACCCTTGTTTTTCACCAAAAATAAAAAATTCAAACCCATTATATCGCAAATCAGTAAAAGGCAAATGAAAATTTGCCTTTCATATTGCAAAGCCAACGGCGACAGGGCAAATATAACAGAAATAATAAGTAAAATTGGAATTATTAACTTTAATATAACCAAAAACATAATAACAAAAGGAGAAAATGTCGTTAGAAAACATCTGATTATGTTGGGATCAAATGAACTGACGGACGCTATATTGCCAGTGCCAAAAAAGGAAAAGAATGTGTACAGTAAGATAATAAATGCTAAACGGAAACATTGGAAAAGTTGTAAAGATAGACTAGGACTATAGGCAGATAAAGCCGGCTGTAAGTTGTTATAGGATTTTGAAGAATCTATGGCTAAAATTAATTCAGATATAAGTAATAATACAAACAAAGACTCATAAGATGTACAGAAGAGGGCATACAATGAAGTTAGAAGAAAAATTAATTTTTCTACTTTTTGTTTAACTGTTAACGAGCTAGGTTTTATCAAGGCAAACAAAACGTAGCTAAGAAAGCTCCAGGATATGATTTGATTTATCAAGAAAATACCCATTTGAGTAGAATGCATATAAATACAGACAACAGCATTAAGTAAAGTTATAAAAACTATCAGTATATCGAAATTAGATAACTGATTTTTTATTAAAAATGGCCGTAAAAGCGTTACAAATATACCGCAATACAATAATATATTATTGGCATAACCCACAGATGTAGGCAATAAAGGGAACACAATTAACACAATGGACAATATAAAACTTGTATAAAATTTTAAATTTTGTTTTAATACGCCTTTCGATACTTTATCCTGTAAAGAAAACACTAAAAAGCCCAACGAAATAGCTCTTCTATCAAAAAAGGTATACACCAACAACTCGGAACATAGAAAAAATAATAATATATGTAACTTAGATAAAGCCGATTTGGAATCGATTAATACCACATGGCCTTTGTGAGTTAAAAACAAAGACCAGGTTAGTAAAGGCATTAATAGATAAAACGTTATATTCCAGGGTAACTTTTGCAAAAAACAAAATGTTAGAATTAATATTGCCACCAGAGAAAGTAAAATAAATTTAAATTTTTGTGAAAAATACTTTTTCGAATTCTTTGAAGTCTCTAAGCCTTTCAAATCGCCTAATAGTTTTAATAAATAACCCAACCATCCTATAAAAGTGACTGATGTGGCCAACAATAATACACCTTTATAATAACTAAAATAATAATCTATACCTTCTAAAGATGTATTCATTAGTACATAACTAGCATTAATCGCCATTTTATAGTTATCTTTGAAATCCTTTATATCCATATCATATTCTTTACTTTGGGTAAATTTCGGCATTATCTTCGAGAATAGACCCTTTTCATGTTGCTTCAGTAGGGCCTTGTATTGATGATATAGTTGTAAGGCATTATTTTGAGTAGCGTAAAAAATATATTCTTCGGATGAGTTGATAAAGTTTTTCGGTAAAACACCAAAGTTATTCATGGGTGGATAAATACCCAAAAGAGATGACATTAATGGAGCCATCTGAACTTGTTGGAGTTCATATAACGCAGCCGGTAGCTGATCTTCATTACCAAAAGGTTTGGAATTAATACCGGCTCCCCAAATGAAAAATGAAGTTTCTGTTTCAAATGTATCACCAGCTCCATGTGAACCTGAAAAAAAAAACAATATAAATTAGGGTACCGTTATGAATTTCCGAATTTAAACATATAGAAAGTTTGTTTTAGGTATAGAGCTAATTTTTCTTGGTAACTGCTTTAAATACTCGCAAAAAAATTTTAACGAAAAACTTGTTTAAAATACAAAAATTGTATCGGTCTAGACCGACTATACGATACCCTATACCAGCGATGGCGAACCTATGACCCACGGGTCACACACTGACCCACGCAACAATTTTAAGTGACCCACGAGTTGTTTTGTTTTTTCAAACCAATTCTAAGTTTTTTCGAACCATATTTTTAAATTCTAAGTTTTTTCAAACTGAGATATTGTTATACTCAATTAACAAATTTTGGTATTGTAGATGTACGAAGAAAACTGTGAAAATTTTGTAGTAGGCTTTGTAAAAATGCAAGCAAAATGCAAGCTACAAATTTGTGTGTCTTTTTCTGTGGAAAAAAATGAAAAAAATTATGCGGAAAAATATGGAATTTAAAAAAACTAAATTCCATTTTTTTCCACATAATTTTTTTCATTTTTTTTCCATAGTTAATTGAGTATAACAATATCTCAGTAGGCATTGCAAAACAATTAATAATTTTTTTAACTATTTATATTATATCATTTAACTTTACTTATAACCAAACTAAAGACGTAACTTGCGCATCCTCTTTAAATTACTGATTCATAGTTTTGAATTTGCCAAATTATTAGAGGAAATTGATTCTCAATACTCTGGGCTTTTAATGTACAATAATGTTCGATGTCTCAGCCGTGGTCAAGTTTCAAATAGGTTTGTATATTTATTAGAAGAAATAAAACTATTTTTGCATGAAAAAATATAATGTTTTTGACGAATTATCAAATATAGAATGCCTAAATGACCTAATGTTTTGCTGTGATATCACTCAGCATTTTAATGAATTGAATAAAAAACTCCAAGGACCTGGTCAAGTTGTATTAGTCATGTTTGAAAATATTGAAACGTTTATGACAAAACTTGATATATTTAGTAACGATTTGAAAATGAAACTATTGAAATATTTTCCATATCTGCAAAAAACATTTCCAAGCAACTGAAATAATTAAAAAATATTTAACTGTTATTGATGAAATAAAACAAGCTTTTCTGGATAGATTTAATCAATTTAAGGATTAAGAAAAAACATTACAGTTTATATTGTATCCACACAAAATAGAATTTAGTAATTTGGAATTAACCGGGTTCACTTGGTTAGGTATTGAAAATTTGGAAATGAAATTAGCAGAATTCCAAAACAGTTTTATGTGGGAAATTAATTTGAAAATTTAATTACCGATTTGCAAAAACAGGATTTATAAAATATTTCTGACAATAAGAAAAAGGTATTCGAACAAAGAACTGATAATATAATATTAAAAGAATGGGACTCTTTACAAGATACATTTAATACAATGAAAGAACTGGCAAATGCTCTTTTAACAATGTTTGGTTCAACATATGTATGCGAAACTTTATTTTCATCAATGAATTTTATAAAATCCACGCAAAGAAATAGACTTGGTAATGAAATGACTGCCGCATGTGTAAAAGTAATGAATTCCAAGTATGAACCACATATACATCAATTATCTGAAAATAAACAGCAACTAGTTTCGCATTAAATATGTGTATATGTATAATTTTTTTGATATTAAATTTTCTTTGTTATTTTATTATAAAACAATAATCATACATATATGTTCGAATAGTAAATAAAATCATATTTACATGTATTTTTGTTAAATCTTTAATTACTGAAATAATACTTGACCCGTAGGTTGATATTACAAAAAAATTAATTCAATTTTGACTCACTTGTCAAAAAGGTTCGCCATCGCTGCCCTATACCATGGTTTAGATAACCTGTCTCTTCGGTCCAACTAATTGGAAAAAGAAAATAAGCATAAACCAAATTTGAGAGGCATTGTTATTAATTTTTTTGGCTGCAGATATGAAAAAGTTCATATCGGATGCTATATTTATATGGGGACTAGGTCGAAAAATGGACCGATCCTGACCATATTTGGTAAAGTCATTTATATTTTGAAAAAATATATACAAACCAAATTTGAGAAAAATCTGTGCAATATTTTTGTTTTTTGATAGATTTAAGTGAAGATCGTGAAGCAGCTCTATATGGGGCCTATAACCAATAATTTTCCTGTAGGGATTATTTTTATTTGAGAGGTATTTCTTTTCAGCCGTTTTGCAGATTTACAGATTTTTAAATATTTTCCTTTATTTTGAAAATTGCATATAAAGTTGCTACTAACACATACATAAAATTATACAATGCTATGTGTGTGTTTATTAAATTTGTTAATGTGTTTGTAATAAAAATGAGTGAGTATGTTTTTTGTGTTGATTTGTGAATTGGCTATAATTGATTAGCATACTTTTAGGGTTTTATTTAATGAAAAAAATAAAATTTCCTAGAGTTTGCGCTCGAATTTCGAGGGCTGGAAATTGCTAGTTATTATTATTGCATTAAAAGCTACCATTTGGGGGAAAAAATAATTTTTTTAAATTCTTTTTAATTCTTTTTTGTTTTTCGGAAAATATTATCTTGGTTCACAATTTTTGGTGTAACTTTGGATTCTAAAGAGATAAATTAATGAATCAAATTACAAACTTTAGTGTACTTAATGCTCTGTTAAAAAAAAAAATAAACAAGCAAATAAATATATTTTTATTTTTTAATATATTTATATTTTATGTAGTTATTTTGAAAATGAACAATTGCCCAAATTCAACCTTAGCACCAATTATAGTGCTAATCAAGAGCTATAAGTTTTACCTTTTGGCAAAATAAAATAATGTTTTGCCATGTTTCTTTTCACTTTGAATGCGTACGAATGTCACATTCGACATTGGAGAAATGCCCATATCAAGTATTTGAATTTTTTTATATATATTTTTTTTAAAATAATTTTACTCCATATCAACCAAATTTTCATTCTTGTAATCACCATTACATCATATTTCACACCCATCATAATCATCATCACTTTCATAGTCATCATCTTCATATTCATCATCATTAACCTCTTCTTCACCTGTTGTGTTTTGCAAAATTATTAAATCCAGTGCCATCTGTGGTAGTATATGATGAATTTTTTTCTTATACATTTGTTGGTAAGTAATGGATCTGAACTAAGTAGAACCCTATTAAATATGTCTTCATTCGACTTCTCCCGACTGCATTTACGCGCATAGCTTCCTCAGATAGTTGACCAATTGGCAATAATGCATGTGATACTATTTCTAACCCGTGAATAAAGAATTTATGTAATGTGGGAGCATATAAAACCACGAGTAAAGCTTAAAGATATGTCTCGCCGTGTTGTGAGTATAGTTTTTAAACTTTTTAACTTGAATCTCATGTCCACAGGATACAACAAGAAGTATCGCATGCAATCGTTCATTTTAAGTAAAGTTGAACTAAAAAAAGCATGTGAATCCGATCATCTAGTAATTAAAGTTTTTTTACGGCACTTTTTTAAAATCAAACAGAAATCGTCATCTATGTATCACTTATAGCAATCAACTGCAGGGGCTCTGCTAATATAAAAATATTTATTATTATTTATTATTTCAACCGGTTAATTTTTAATTTTTCGTTTTTTATTTTTAATTTTTCGTTTTTTATTTTTCATTTTTTATTTTTAATTTTTTATTTTTCATTTTTAATTTTTTTTATTTTTCACTTTTTATTTTTTTTTTAATTTTTTATTTTTCGTTTTTCATTTTTCAGTTTTCATGTTTTATTTTTCAGTTTTCATTTTTTATTTTTCATTTTTCGTTTTTCATTTTTATTTTTAATTTTTTATTTTTCATTTTTTATTTTTGATTTTATTTTTAATTTTTATTTTTATTTTTTATTTTTATTTTTTAATTTTTGATTTTTGATTTTTCATTTTTTATTTTTCATTATTAATTTTTCATTTTTTATTTTTCATTTGTGATTTTTCGTTTTTCATTTTCAAACAGGTTAGTACATATCATAATTTTTCACCAATACAATCATATGTTACGCTGTTTTTGTGATTGTATTGTGAAATAGAAATTTACCTCCCTGCGCGTATAGATGTTTACACATCAAAAATGTTACTAGCAGATTCCAGCGCTCGAAATTCGAGTGCAAATTCTAGAAAATTTAATGTTTTCATTTAATAAAAACCCTAAAGGTATATTTCACAATTCAACTCATTTTAAATGAAGAAAACAAACTCAACACATCAACGCATCACATTAACAAATTTAATAAACACACACATAGCACTGTATAATTGTATGTATGTTTTAGTAGCAACTTTAAACGATAATAACTCCAAAAAATGTTCCAGACGGTGAAAATCTGTAAATCTGGTTAACAGCTAAAAAGAAATACCTTTCAAATGATAAATTTTTTGTCAAAATTGGGGTAAAACTGTGAAACTTACATCGGTCACAAGAAATCGACTTGCCTATTAATATTATAGATTCCACAATTTGTAATATTGAGACTTACTAATTTCTTCAATTTGTAGAAAAAAGTAAGAGTAGTGATTTTTATTAGATATAATTTGTATTTAGATGATAAATTTTTCGCAAACCGGAAACTTTTATTGCAATTTAAAGAGTTTTCTACAATTTGTCTTATCATTGTACTTTTTCACTTTTGTTCCACTCTAATATTCATGATCATTAAAATAAGTTGTTGATATACTAGGTTACATATTTACAACACCAATAACAAAAATCATAGTAACGAAAAGGAAGACAAAACAAAACAAGTAAGGAAATTATAATCGGTCTAGACCGACTATACGATACCCTATACCATGGTCGGTCCAACTAAGTGGATATAGAAAATAAGCATAAACCAAATTTAAGTGGCAATTTTATTAATTTTTTTGGCTGCAGATATGAAAAAGATCATATCGGATGCTATATTTATATAGGGACTAGGTCGAAAAATGGACCAATCCTGACCATATTTGGTAAAATCACTTATATTTTGAAAATATATAAACAAACCAAATTTGAGAAAAATCTGTGCAATATTTTTGTTTTTAATAAATTTAAGTGAAAATCGGAAAGCAGCTTTATATGGGGGCTATGACAAAGAATCGCCATAGGGGATTTATTTTTGAATAGCTGATAAATGGATATAATAAACACATACAAACCCAATTTGACTGAGATCTATATAATAATTTGGATCTTATGGCGATTTATGTCGATTTCATAGGGGTCATTTGTATGGGGACTAGGTCTAAACATGGACCGAATTTCACCAATAGCGTCCATCCTATGGCCGATAAAAGCTTATATACCAAATTTGATCAAAATGTATTCATATTTGCGACCTGTACTTTGATTACAAGGTTTACATGGACACACAGACGGACAGACGGACGGACATCGCTAAACCGACTTAGGAAGTGATTCTGAGTCGATCAAATATTTTTGGTAGTTACAAACAGCAGCGCAGTCATTATACCCTAACCACATAGTGGTATAGGGTACAAAAAATTTTATTTAAATACTTGCACAAGAGCTTATAAACAACAAGGTTTAACATATTTCTGTCAATAGAAACTATTTTGTTAAAATGAAAAAGTAAAATAAAAATTTTTCGAATTAAAATTTTTAAGTTTTAAGTTTTTTTTACTAGGTTTTTTTCAATTACAATCTTTAAAAAATTGTAAATTATCTAAATTTTATTCGTGTTATTTAAAAATATATACAGACAATACAATGGAAACTTTTCCAAAATTCTGAGTTTGCAATTTTGTTTTTTATAATTACACGTTTAGTTCTATAATTATATTTTTTTTCCTGTTCTCCTACGAGAGATAAAAAAATTGTTACAAAATATACAATTAAAAACAAGTAATGAAATTATAGTCGGTCTAGACCGACTATGCGATACCCTATACCATGCGTTTAGAGATCCTATCTCTTAGGTGCAACTAATTAGATATAGAAACTAAGCATAAACTAAATTTGAGTGGCATTATTATTAATTTATTTGGCTTCGGATATGAAAAAGTTCATATCAGATAATATATTTATATGGGGATTAGGTCGAAAAATGGACCGATCCTAACCATATTTGGTAAGGTCACTTATTTTTTTGCAAAAACATATACAAACCAAATTTGAGGAAAATTGGTGCAATATATACATATTTTATATATCGGATTTATTTTTGGACAACTGTTAACGGACGGAAGTGATTCTGAGCCGATCGGTTTATTAAAGAAGGGTATAGGTCAAATATTTTTGATAGTTACAAACATCAGCACAAAGTCCTTATACCCTAACCATATAGTGGTATAGGGTATAAAAATAATGTAGACCCACCAAAATATTGAAACCAAAAATATAGTAAATGTTTCCAATGAATAAATTGAATACTTTTAAGTTTTGTAATTATTGTTATTTATTTATTTATTTTGTAACTTCTACAACAAAACATTTGTCTTAAAAAGTAGAAATCTTATGGTGGTATAATGTAAACTAGCATATTCCAGCCCTCGAAATTCGAGCGCATATTCTAGGAAATTTTACTTTTTCTTTAAATAAAGACCCTAAAAGTATGCTAATCAATTATAGCCAATTCACAAATCAACACAAAAGACAAACTCATTTTTATTACAAACACATTAGCAAATTAAATAAACCCACACATATTATTGTATAATTTTATGTATGTGTTAGTAGCAATTTTAAATGCAATTTACTCAAAATATAGGAAAAAAATTTAAAATCTGTAAATCTGCAAAACGGCTAAAAAGAAATAAATACCTTTCAAATATTATACATTTGGTCAAAATCGGGATAAAACGGTAGAACAAAACATCAGTCATAAGAAATCGCCTAGCCTATTAATATTATAGATTAACCCTTCGTTGCATAGCATAATGCATATATGCAATGTTGACTTCCCGCGTATATGGCAACTCCGGTTTTCCCCATTTACCGTTGTTTTCTCTTTCGTTGATCTCTTTTATGTCAAAACATTTATTTTTTGGCGCAATTTTGCGTAATTTGTTAATCATATGTTAAAATAAGCTGATTTAAGAACAGGTGCTTTAAGTAAGCGAAGAAATTGTGTGGATTTCTTTAATTATTCTAAAGGTTAACCAAAATGTAAGTACTATTTGAGTATTTAACTGCATTTTCTTTGTAAATAACTAACATTTTTTAAATGCAAAGCTTTTTTCCATGCATTTAATGTTAATTTTATTTATTTTTAAGGACATTTACTCAGTCTTTGTTAAACCGCCTTAGCGAATAGACGCGTGACTACTTGTTGACTAAAGTGTAAAAAAAAAAAACAATATTTGTAAAAACAATAAAAAATAAAACAAAAAACAAAAAAAAAACAAAACTTTGCTTGTCAACAGCGAAGAAAAAAAAAACAATTGCACATTGCAGGTGCGTTAACAATAATAAAGTACAGTATTGTACTTAATCTCGTTATTATAAAACAAACAAAAGAAAAAAAAAGAACAACAACATCTATGGCTACTGCTAGCACGAGTGCTAGTGCACTTGACATGGATGAGGAAAGTGACAGTGAAATTGAATGGCAAACTATTCCATACGCCAAAAAACGTCCAAACTCACCCGAGTCATTTAAAAATAAACGTAGACATGTTGACAACAAGGAAGAATCCACAACATCAGGCAGCAATAGATTCATCGATTTAGACATCGAAGACGCTGCTAATGAAGAAGCTGCAAGCAACAATTTAGAATCTTCGCAACCAAAACCACCACCATTATATATCCCAAATGTAACTAACATAAAAGACATGACCCACTATTTTTCCAGTATAATTTCCCCAACGCAATACTCATATAAGGCTCTTAGAGACGGACAAATTAGAGTTATGGTTAAAACCATTACATCGTATAGAACTTTGGTTTCAAATCTTAAACTTAAAAAAATAAGTTTTCATACTTTTCAGACGAAACAAGATAGAGCATACCGAATAGTCATCAAGAATTTACATTACTCAACCAACATAAATGACATGAAGACATTTATCGAAAAATTTGGACACAAAGTAAGAAATATTTCTAACATAACCAGTAATTTAACAAAGCAACCTCTTTCTATGTTCTTTGTCGACCTTGAGCCGAGTGATAACAATAAGGAAATATATAACCTAACCCACATTAATAATGCAATTATTGCTGTTGAACCACCGCGTAAAACTAGAAACATTCCACAATGTCATCGTTGTCAACAGTATGGTCATACTAGGTCCTACTGCAATAAACCATTCAAATGCGTCAAATGTGGTGCAAATCATATCACAGCTGAATGTACAAAGAGTAAATCTACTCCAGCTAAATGTGCAAATTGCCTGGAATCACACCCTGCTAGTTACAGAGGATGTGTTGTTCATCAACAAATTAAAAGAAAACTACAAAGCAAAATTTCAAATTTTGAACAAGCCAGAAAGCAAAGTTTCGTTAATGAAGACATGCCTCAAACGAACGTGGTAAATAACAACAATACCCAATACACGCCAAATGTAACATATTCAGAAGCTCTTAAAGGCAATTCCAACTCTATCAACGAAAATGAAAATTCTATTTTAAAAAAAATAGAAACACTATTAACCAAACAAATGGAGCTGACAAACACATTACTAAATATGATGTCAGTTTTGTGTACCAAATTATGTCAATAGATCTACGTTTAGCAACATGGAATTCTAACGGTCTCTCAAACCACCTACGGGAGGTCGAAATCTTCCTACTGACAAACAATATTGACATATTTTTAATATCCGAAACACACTTCACTAAGAAGTCATTTTTTTAAGATAAGAGGCTACGACTTGATAAATGCTAACCATCCCAATGAAAGAGCTCACGGAGGTTCAGCAATTTTAATAAAATCAGTAATAAAGTACGAACTTGGTGAGTCAATACTAAATGAATCATTACAAGCTGCCTGTATAAAACTAAAGTGCAACAACCACACAGTAACCGTATGTTCAATTTATTGTCCACCTCGTCACAATATAAAATGTGAGGACTACCAAAACTTTTTTAACAAACTTGGTCCAAGGTTTATAGTGGGTGGAGATTTTAACGCCAAACACCCTTGGTGGGGTTCACGTCTTATTAACCCTAAAGGTAGAGAGCTTCATAAGTGTCTCACTATAAAAAACATATCTGTACTCTCCACGGGTAAACCAACATATTGGCCTACCGATCAAAATAAAACTCCAGATCTAATTGACTTTTTTGTATTTGCGGGAATACCCATTAATCAACTTGGTATTATGGAAAATTTCGATCTAAGTTCAGACCACTCACCAGTTATATTATCATACAACACTTCGACTAAACTTACATATAAGAACCAGAAACTCATTACAAACAAAACTGATATGGAGTCTTTTGCTTATTGGTTAGACAAAAATCTAAATTTAAGTTTGTCTATAACAAATAATTTGGAACTGGATAACGCTGTGGAACTACTCACTAACTTGGTACATGAAGCTGCTTTTATGTCAAATCCAAAATGTAATCTTTCAGACTTAGAAAACAAAGTTAAACTTTCATCAGAAACACGCGAGCTTATTAGAACTAAAAGAAGTTTAAGAAAAACTTGGCAACTAAGCAGAAATCCGTACGACAAAAGGTTACTAAACCATGCAACAAAAAATCTTAGAATTCATTTAGCCAACTTAAAAAATAAATCTATTGAAGATTTTTTCGACAATATAAATACAGATAATGATAATGGGCACAATTTGTGGAAAGCAACAAAATTTTTGAAAAGACCAACGAAAAGAAATCCCCCATTCAAAGATGATAGTGGTACATGGTGTCGATCTGATGCAAGTATGGCAGAAGCTTTTGCCAAACATCTTTTTAAAACTTTTGAAATTCACCCATTCGATAACTCTGCGGTAGATGAAGAAATTACCCGATATCTAGATGCTCCATACCAAATGAGCTTGCCAATAAAACATATTTCGCCTTCGGAAATTAAAGCCGAAATAAAAATTTTGAATATCAAAAAATCTCCCGGATATGATAATATAGACGGGAAAGTTATTAAAAATCTTCCAGAAAAAGCCATTATATTCCTAACAAAGATTTATAACTCAATTTTACAATTAAATCACTTTCCATCGCAGTGGAAATGCGCTGAGATTATTATGATAAAAAAGCCAAATAAGCCAGAAAACGAAATCACTTCATATAGACCAATAAGCCTTTTAAGTATTTTTTCAAAACTATTCGAAAAAATATTTTTGCGTCGCTTGTCACCAATTCTAGAAAATCTGAGTATTATTCCCGAACACCAGTTTGGGTTCAGACAAAATCACGGTACACCAGAACAATGCCACCGTGTAATAAACGTTATACGAAAATCTTTCGAAGAAAAAAAATACTGCTCTGCAGTTTTCTTAGATATACAACAGGCATTTGACAGAGTGTGGCACACTGGTCTGTTATCAAAAATAAAAAGACTTCTTCCAGCTACCTTTTATTCCATCATCAAATCTTATTTAGAGAATAGAATGTTTTACGTAAAAATTCAAGATGAGAAATCTAATATTCTAGATATAAGAGCAGGCGTCCCTCAGGGCAGCGTTCTTAGCCCGGTGTTATACACGATCTTTACAGCAGACATGCCAGTTCTGGACCAAGTAAGCATTTCAACATATGCAGATGACACTGCAATATTAGCTACAGATGAATCCTGTTCCATGGCTTCCACTTGTGTACAAAATGAGTTAAATTTGTTAGAATCCTGGCTAAGAAAATGGAAAATTAAAGTAAACGCAGAAAAATCTGTACACGTAACTTTTGCTCTAAGGAGAGGAGATTGTCCTAGCCTTACAATAAATAATATGCAAATCCCTAATAAGGATTGTGTAAAGTACCTTGGAATGCACATGGATCGTCGTCTAACATGGAAGCAAGCCAAAAGGCAACATTTAAACATGAAAAATAGAAAACTTTTCTGGTTACTGGGTCCAAAATCACAACTGAATATAGAAAATAAATTAAGACTTTATAAAGCAATTTTGAAACCTGTATGGACCTACGGCGTACAGCTCTGGGGAACCGCAAGCAACTCAAACATTGAGATACTTCAACGATATCAATCCAAAACCCTAAGACTTATTGTTCAAGCTCCATGGTTTATTACAAACGAATCAATACATAACGACCTTAAAATTCAAACTGTTAAGGAAGTAATAAACACTTTAAGTGAGAAATATTTGACTAGACTTAGTAACCATGTTAACCCTCTAGCTATTGCATTACTGGACGATTCAAATGAATTGCATAGACTGAAAAGATACCACATCTTAGACCTTCCTTTTCGAAATTAAATATTTGTTAACAATCAATATTTTGTTTGTTTTATCTTTGTATATTGTTTATATGTAAATACTGTAAGAATATTTAAATCTTGTTAGTTAAATATAAGTTAAATTTATGTTACAAATGTAAATATTTTAAATTTATTAGTAAATTTAAATTTATTTACTTTTAAGTTTTCTCGTTATAAATACTGTAAATATGTTTGTTTATATCTGTTAAACAGAAGATTTTCTGAACTTATAGTTGTACCTTCTGGAGTACATCTACAAATGTTATTATTAGATTTTCATCAAACTTGCTTATTATCGTATGTATATAGATAGATTGCAATTTAAATAAACCAACAAAAAAAAAAAAAAAAGGACATTTACTGATAGCGAAATTGCCAAAACAATTGAAGGTTGGGGTAAAAGTGAAGATGAATTTTTTGTTAATAACGATGAATGTTCAATAATCATCAACATAAGTCGACTGGAGTATGTGGAGGACGAAGCAAATACAGGAGAACTATCTAGTGTTGGAGAGGAGACAAATGCTAATGAGAGAAGCATGTGGTGATTTACGATCTGTGAAACAAACATATGAAAGAACTATTTGGAAATAAAATGAATACGCAATGAATTTAAACACTGATTTTAAGGCCAGCGAAAAGCTTCCAGAACTATTTTTAAATTTGAGTGGACCTTGCAGTTACTTCACATATTTTTTTTCCGAAGAACTTATATATGTACTTGCCAGAAAAATCCAGATTCTTGAGATCATATTGATCAATTGGACTTACAAAAATTTTTGGGTATATGCATTATGATGTCTGTGGTTCAAATTCCAAATAATCGTCGATATTGGGCACCGATTGTTGTTGGAAACACACTTATACAGGAGACTATGTCTATAAATCGATTTGCAAAAATTAAAATACGCCCTGTTGTGAAACATTTGGTCGAAAAGTTTATGTCGGTCGCGTTTGAAAGCTGCATTTCTGTTGACGAGCAACTATGGTATACAAAATGTAAGTGATATTTGAAGCAGAATCTTCCAATGAAACCAAACAAGTAGGGATTTAAACTGTATGTGATTGCAGGAATTTCGGGTTATAACTATAACTTTGAAATATTTAGGGTAAAGAGAACAACCCCTTGTTTAGGCTTCCTGAATAAAATGATTTGTGCCAACATTGACGTTAGACTTCTGCGACCCGTTCCATCAGAAAAAAACTATAATGATTTTTTTTTTTTTTTGATCATTTCTATACATCCCCAGCAAAACTTTTCATTACATGTAATGAGCTTTAGAATAAGAAATCAAAAGTGTTCTGTAGTTACCTTTCCCTTACGAAACCCATTATTTGAACATGGGGGTGTCATTGTAGGAAAGGCCTTACCGGCACCTTACAAATAACTAGTTACTTTATAGATTTCAAGAAGGGTTTTGGGTAATTTGTTACATGTAGTGAGTAAAGTAAATTTCTGTAAAAACAACACATTTGCATCGCACAATATGTTGTAAATAATGTAATGTAAAATTTAACAGCTTTTTCTGAGTTTTTTTGTCCCTTTTGTTTCATTAAATTTAACTCATTATTTATAGTTTTTACTAATACAAACAATGGTCATTGCCAGTAAGTATTTACATAAATCATTATCAGGAAGTCCTAACATTTAGCTTGAAATTATTCAAAAGGTATATGGTTAACATTACCATGTAATGTTACGGTAATAACCAATCATTACCAAGGTTTTGCTGGGGATCGTTAATGATCACACTAGCAAATCGTGGTATTTTCTCGCTGGGTACAGTCCGTCGGAATAGAATTCCGAACTTAAAACTTCCAGACGACAAAATTATGATGAAAAAACCATGCGGAGAATCCTACGACTATATTGCAACGGTAGATAATGTTGATGTATCTGTTGTTTCTTGGAGAGACAACAAAATTGTTAACTTGATGTCAAACTTTTGTGGTAAGAATCCTGAGGTTAGCGTTGAAAGATTGGACAAAAAATTGGGAAGACAAATAAATGTCGATTGCCCAAGCATTGTAGCAGAATATAACAAGTTTATGGGAGGGTTCGTCTTACTGGATTCCTTCATAGGGTGCAATAAAATCAAAATACGCTCTAAGAAGTGGTATATGCGTCTTCTTTATCACTTGGTAGATACGCCTTGGTATCGTCGATATCGACGAAACGTTGGCAGATTTATGTTTCAAAGTGGGTGAAACGCTTTGCAAAATGGGAACAAATGCAATAGCTCATGGAAGACCTTCGGCATTAACAAAAAGTCTTTCCTGTAAGGTATGTACCTATTTTCAAAATAGTTTATCTGAACAATCATATTTTAACAATTATTTATTTTAGAGGAAGCATCCAAGAAGTTTGCCAATTCCCCAAAACGAAGTTCGACTATATCACATGGATCATTGGCCCAAATGTATAGATAATCGAATTACATGCAAATTGTCGGGCCGTAATGGATATACGTTTATTAAATGCGAAAAGTGCGACACAGTCTTATGCTTTAACAAGTCAAGAAATTGTTTTAAAAAATTTCATATGGAATAGTTCTTCAAATATAAATTAAAGTACAAGCTTTCCTGTAATTATATTATTTCTAATTAAAAATAAAAACATGAATTAAATAAAAACTGTTTTCCAAAAAATTTAATTAATATTTCAGTCTACCATAAACTATTTTTACTAACATTTTTGGATCATTGAAACTGATAAAATGTGAAGGTACAAAAAAAGTGCAAGATAGTACATTTCCATGGATCTGCTGCATGATATTGCATATATGCAATGTTACGTAACTCCTATAATACATACAGGAAGTGAACTAAATTTAATTTCTGCAATCATAACTTAACATTTAACAATAATAAAACCCAAAATAATTTGTATCTTTAAGGAAATTAAATCAGGCAGCGAAGGGTTAACAAGTAAAATAACAATTACATACAAAATAAAATTTTTTTTTAACTCTTGCGAAAAATATAATATAGTTAACAATTTATAAACAAATAATCTATTATAATAAAACACATTCTATTGAAAAAAAAAAAAAATACCAATACCAATATTTTGGTATTGACCGTTCAAGTCGCCAAATTTATATTGTGTTAATAATTCCCATTATACTGTACATAACTACTGTATATTTTTTCTATTGGAAATTCATTAATCCAAATACAATAAAAGTTTTAAAGATTTATTTTATTTATTTATTATTATTTTTTTTTTCTTTTGTTAAATTTAATTAACAAAATAAATCTGAGAAATGAAGCTTAGATGATTTACAACAAATATTAGAAAATAAAAAAAAAAATAAATAAAAGAAATATTTTTTCACTGCCCGTAATTGACAGGAGTCTCATTTAAAAAATTAAGTCATTCCGATTAAAATTGAGGTCTGGGCCAACAACATCTCGCAAAAATATCAGCCACTTTCTATACTTGCTAAAATTTTTTACTGTTTCCAGTTGCAAATACATCGACATACTCTTCTTTAAATTTCATACAAATGTATGAAAATATACACCCTATTGAAATTTGACATCCATATATAAAAATATTTAACTAACAAATGGTATAAATTAAGGCTGTCAAATAATAAATTAGTTTTATTTTTTAATTTCATATCAAAAATAACATATATTTGAATATACGAAAGTGGTTATTTCTAGCCGACCTGAATGGGGATTTTCATATAACAGGTGATAGCCCCAAGAGAGTATATTCTATTGTGAGATATATGTTTATAGTATAAATTAATTTATAAAATTATTTAGATATTCGTTTTTTGCTTAAATAAAATTTTTTGTTTGCTCATGTTAAGTACTTAAAAGAAAATGTTAACATTAACCTTCTCTGTTAAAAATCTTAACAGATATTTATTTCGAAATATATCTTCACACCCTTACAAATTTATAGATTCAAAAATTGCAAATGCAAGGACTTTGCGTTCTTAAAATTTCAAAGCATCCATACAATAATTCTGCTGTTCGAAAAAGATCAGCCACTTTCTATAAAAATGTGTGAAAATTTGCTCTTATTTCAAGTTTGATGTAAATTTATTGAAAATTTTTCTTCGCGACTTGTTAAAAATTGTTATTTGTTGAAGTTTTCGGTTTAAAAATATTACATCCTTTTATCAACAGTGCCTGTAGCAACTGAACATTTCTTAGGTTTAATCTAAAGATTTTTGTTCATCATTCCTTAAAAATTTATTACTCACCTGCATTTGTCATGCCATGATCTGATGTTAAAATGTATGCTGTTTTACCATCTGTGAAAGTATTTTCAAATAATTCATACATAGCTTTTATGCCCTTATCAGTAAAATGTAAATTTTCCAGAAATAAATCCGTATTTGGTTTATGAATATGTCCAGCCGTGTCTAGGCCCAAAAGATGTAGAAAGTATATTACTTGTGACTCCTTCTGCAATTCATGTCTCTTACGTTCCAGCAACTTTTCAACTTTATCAAAAACCCATTTATCTAATTCATAGGTTTTCTCTCGGCCGGAAAAATCCAGTTCATGATTATAAGAGTCAAAAAATAGACGATTTTCATCGTTAGTGGCCAGGCGAGAGAATATATGAAGAACATCATTGGCTCCCCAGGCATAGGTCTTGCTACTTCTATTGAATACTGTATCGAATTCTATGGGATTTTCTTTCCAGCCACGCATTACAGCCGAAGGATCTTCATAGAGTCCGGCTATAAGAGCGATATGACCTGGTCGGGATTCTGTGGGTACTTGGGTCTTTGATATGCCATATATACCCGGTTTTGTATCAATAAGTTGTCGAATATGCGGTACATTTACAAAGTTGTTGTAATAAAAGGATTCTGCTCTTAAACCATCGGTAACAAATAAAACCAAACGTTTTGCTGGCGCCTCCAATGGGATATTATCTAGAGGCTGTAGATTAGTTATAACCGGCGAACGGAAGTATATAACAAATATAGAGCCCAACAGCAATATATGTAAGATGATGGCATAAATTATCCACATAATTAACACATTATTTTAAAATTATAAGAAAGTTTAATTGAAACTTTCAATAATTCGTGGCGTAAACACAATTTTTTTTTATGAATAAATATTTGTTGATTTTCGTTAAACAGCTGTTGCGAATAGCAATTGTGTACAAAAATAGTGTTGGTAAGTGTAACTTTGTAAAAAGTGATGTTTCCTAGCTAATGTCTGTCAAACGCGAGGTTTTTTTCGAGCGTTGGGATAAGAAATTTTGTAGAAATATATAAAATTGCGCCAATTTTACTACATATTTTGATAGTCGAGTGTGTTAATTAAAAAATCAAATTAAATGGTATAATCATTAAATTACATATAGAAATGTTGAAAATAAGTGAAATAATTATTCAAAATGTGTTTTGCAAATAAAATATCAATATTCAAATATTGGAAAATAGCAATTCGAAATAAAATAAGTTAAATGAAATGTGGCTGCCTTGGAAATAATGTTGTGTGAAATAAAAGAGCAAATATTGCCATATAAGAAAAAAAATATCGCCATATTAATAAATATGTTTTTTGTAACAACCGTTGAGTTGAAGTGTGTGGATAAAGAAAATCATAGTCAATCATCAAGTTTCAAAATCAAGAGTTTAAAATAATCAAATAATTTATCTAAATGTATTTATAAAGAAAAGGTAATTAAAAAAATATTTTTTGATACAAAAAATTAAAATTTAAAAAAATAGCCATATGGTTTAAAGTTTATTGAAATAAATGTGCTACCATGTTAATAACGATGATAGGCAGCTCTAGTATCCCGATGGAGAATCATTTCAAATTTTTAAATTTGAATATTATATATTTTAATGTTTCTCATTGGAAATAATTCTTCAAACATCTTTAATGGAAATATTTGTAGCATAAACAAATGTCCACTGAAGATATCCTTACTTGCAATATTCATCGGAAACGAGTTTGCCAGTTGTTACGCCATAATTATATACCTCAACAACAGTATTAATACAGCAAATATGCAATATAAAATCATTAAGAATTGAAAAAAGTTAAATATTTTGAAAAAATAAAAATAAGTGTTGATTTTTCTAATAATACGATCCATATAAATACCCTGACTGATCAACTGGTGAATGTTTAGGGTAAGTCCAATTTTTATATTATATAAATTTATTTTACATATGATTTCAACTCTATACTATAATTTTTAGACAAAAATCCTACAAAAATTTAAATTATACATACATACAGTGGCGAGACATTGTAAATAGCACGTTTTATAAAATATGAATACACTTAATTTTTGTCTCTTTTCATTTATTTTTCTGTTCATTATTTTTTACATTTTTTACTTATTTATCGAATAGAACCAAAATGTTAAAATTTTTTCAGACTTTTATTTTGACTAGCAGATTTCAGCGCTCGAAATTCGAGTGCAATTTCTAGGCAGCTTTATTTTTCAACTTAGCCAATTCACAAACCAAGACTTTTATGGTTTATTATTATTGTGAATGAAGATAACAAACTCATTAACAAACAAATTAACAAATTTAATAAAACACACATAGCATATGTATAATTTTATGTATGTGTTAGTAGCAACTATAAATGCAATTTACTCAAAATAAAGGAAAAAATTAAAAAATTTGTAAATCTACAAAACGGCGAAAAAGAAATACCTTTCAAATAATAAAAAACGTTTGGGATAAAACGGTAGAACAAAACATCGGTCACAAGTAATCGCCTAGCCTATTAATATTATAGATTTTATTTTTTTCGGAACGACTTACCCATTTGGTCGACAAATTAAAAGCACACATTAGTTAAATTTAAAAATCCTTTTATTTCCTTAAAAAACGTATTGAATTTAAATTAATTAGTTAATTTGACTAGTACTTTATTGGATAACCTTTATTTTTAATAACGGCAGTGCATAGACGCTGCATTGATGATGTTCACTTCTTTGCAGGCGTATGGAATTCTATGCCTTATGGACGTCTTATTTATTTAAAGTCTATGGAATTACAAATGTCCTTACAGACTAATATATTCAGTGTATAAAATACATATAACAAATAAAATAATGACGATTTAATTACTTAGATATAGAATAATTTTACGTTTCAAAAATTCTTTATTTTCGAACAAATCAATGATGTGGTAAATTCCATTAAATTGCTCACACAACCGGCGTGTTTAGCATAGTTAAATCGAAAATAATTAATATTTAAGACAGTTAATGTCGCCATTTAATAAACTGAGTAGAAAGGAAATAGTAAGCATTGTTCGAAGACTTTTCAGTGTCGATAACTTGATTAGAGCAAGTCTGGATTCACAAGAGGATAAGGTATGGGAGTTCCAACCAAGTCCACGTAGACAGAAAAAAAAATTGTTTCTGGATAGATTCGACGAAATTTATATGAATAATGTAACACGGATCCCATTTTATAGAACCATATTCCAGGATGGTACGAACCAGGGATGTATATAGCTGTTTGGTTACATATGGATCAGAAAATTCTGTAATCCATCGCTTCATAAATCCAAGAACGCCATAAGCTTTGTTTATTGCTGAAGATATATGCGGACGAAAGTTTAATCTATGATCTAATAAAATGCCAAGATATGAGAATGTATCCAATTCAATTTCATTCACAAAATAAGTAGTATGTAGGTTATTACATCTGTGAAAGGACATATGCTTGCATTTTTTTATATTGAGCTACATAAGGTTTACATTGCACCATCCATAAAAATTATTTAAATCGGATTGTAGCAAAAAATGTTGAAGAGAGGAAAATAGTTTGACATCATCAGCGTATAAGAGAATTTTAGAGTGTTGAATAACAGAAGGGAGGTCATTGATAAATAAAGTAAAAAGTACTGGACCAAAACAAAACAAAAATCAGCTGATTCATTAATTTACAATACACAATACCAATATACACAGAAAAGACGTTCACGCTTTGTAATATAAAATCGTTGTAAATATAACAGGGTTGTAAATTTAACACCAAGAGGTGAATACCGCTAATAAATCATGGTAATAGATTTAAATTTGTAGGGTTTGTACGGTCAGTTCGTATGTTTACGTCGCTCCACTGATTCTCGATTGGTTTTAGATCCGGTGATTGGGCGTCCATTAATTTTATTGTCACTGAAAACAATTTTGTACAGACATTTTAAGAGGCACTTTTCGTCTATATAAGACATCATATGTCTGCTAAAATGTATTTGTATACTATTTGATCCATAGTGCTCTCTACGTGTAATTGAACCCACTACATACCAGTAGAAGATTCCCCAGACTAATGAAAATCCTCCCCATGTTTCGGTGTGACTGATGATGGTATTGGTGAAAAAATTATGCTATGTAATAACCTGTTTGAAAATGAAAACTGAAAAATAAAAAATGAAAAATAAAAAATAAAAAATGAAAAATAATAAAAGAAAAATAACAAATAAAAAATGAAAAATTAAAAACGAAAAATGAAAAATAAAAAACGAAAAGTGAAAAATTAAAAATAAAAAATTAAAATTTAAAAATAAAAAATTAAAAACAAAAAATTAAAAATAAAGAATGAAAAATGAAAAATAAAAAATAAAAATGAAAAATTAAAAATGAAAAATAAAAAATGAAAAATAAAAAATGAAAAATGAAAAATTAAAAATGAAAAATAACAAATGAAAAATGAAAAACGAAAAATTAAAAATTAAAAATAAAAAATAAAAAATGAAAAATAAAAAATAAAAAATGAAAAATAAAAAATAAAAAATGGAAAATGAAAAATAAAAAATGGAAAGTGAAAAATTAAAAATAAAAAATGAAAATTTAAAAATAAAAAACTAAAAATAAAAAATGAAAAATAAAAAATGAAAAATAAAGAATGAAAAATGAAAAATAAAAAAATAAAAAAATAAAAAATTAAAAATGAAGAATTAAAAATAAAAAATGAAAAATAAAAAATGAAAAATAAAGAATGAAAAATGAAAAAAAAAAAATAAATGAAAAATAAAAAATTAAAAAAAAACAAAATGAAAAATGAAAAATGAAAAATAAAAAATGAAAAATAAAGAATGAAAAATGAAAAATAAAAAATAAAAAATAAAAAATGAAAAATAAAAAATGAAAAATGAAAAATAAAAAATGGAAAGTGAAAAATTAAAAATAAAAAATGAAAATTTAAAAATAAAAAAATGAAAAATAAAAAATGAAAAATAAAGAATGAAAAATGAAAAATAAAAAATGAAAAATTAAAAATGAAAAATAAAAAATTAAATATAAAGAATGAAAAATAAAATATAAAAAATGAAAACTGAAAAATAAAAAATGAAAAATAATAAATGAAAAATAAAAATGAAAAATAAAAAACTGAAAATGAAAAATAACAAATAAAAAATTAAAAATAAAAAACGAAAAATGAAAAATAAAAAATGAAAAATTAATAATTGAAAATAAAAAATTAAAAATAAAAAGAAAAATAAAAAATCAAAAATTAAAAATAAAAAATGAAAGTTTAAATAATAAAAAATTAAAAATAAAAAATGGAAAATAAAAAATGAAAAATAAAGAATAAAAAATTAAAAATAAAAAATGAAAAATGAAAAATGAAAAATGAAAAATAAAAATAAAAAATAAAAATGAAAAATAAAAAATAAAAAATGAAAAATGAAAAATTAAAAATAAAAAATAAAAATGAAAAATAACAAATAAAAAATGAAAAATGAAAAATGAAAAACGAAAAATAAAAAATAAAAAATGAAAAATGAAAAATAAAAAATGGAAAGTGAAAAATTAAAAATAAAAAATGAAAATTTAAAAATAAAAAACTAAAAATAAAAAATTAAAAATAAAAAATGAAAAATAAAGAATGAAAAATGAAAAATAAAAAAATAAAAAATAAAAAATGAAAAATGAAGAATTAAAAATAAAAAATGAAAAATAAAAAATGAAAAATAAAGAATGAAAAATGAAAAATAAAAAATGAAAAATAAAAAATTAAAAATAAAAAGTTAAAAATAAAAAACAAAAAATGAAAAAAAAAATTTTAAAATGAAAAATAAAAAATGGAAAGTGAAAAATTAAAAATAAAAAATGAAAATTTAAAAAAAAAAATTAAAAATAAAAAATGAAAAATAAAGAATGAAAAATGAAAAATAAAAAATTAAAAATTAAAAATAAAAAATGAAAAATAAAAAATGAAAAATAAAGAATGAAAAATAAAAAATAAAATATAAAAAATGAAAACTGAAAAATAAAAAATTAAAAATAATAAATGAAAAATAAAAAATGAAAAATAAAAAATGAAAAATGAAAAATAACAAATAAAAAATGAAAAATGAAAAACGAAAAATGAAAAATAAAAAATGAATAATAAAAAATGAAAAATTAATAATTGAAAATAAAAAATGAAAAATAAAAAAGAAAAATAAAAAATGAGAAATGAAAAATTAAAAATAAAAAATGAAAATTTAAAAATAAAAATTAAAAAATTATAAATAAGAAATGGAAAATAAAAAATTAAAAATAAAGAATGAAAAATAAAAAATAAAAAATGAAAAATGAAAAATAAAAAATGAAAAATGAAAAAAGAAAAATAAAAAAAGAAAAATGAAAAAAAAAACTGAAAAATTAATGATGAAAAATAAAAAATTAAACATAAAAAAAGAAAAATGAAAAATGAAAAGTGAAAAATGAAAAAAAGATAAGAAAGGAAAAATAAAAATGAAAAATTAAATAAAATAGTGAATAGTGAAAAACGAAAAATGAAAAATAAATAATGAAAAATAAAAAATTAAAAACGGAAAATAAAAAATTAAAAATGACAAATGAAAAATAAAAAATGAATAATAAAAAATGGAAATAAAATATTAAAAATGAAAAACGAAAAATAAAAAATTTAAAACGAAAAATAAAAAATGAAAGATAATATATAAAAAATTAAAAATAAAAAATTAAAAATGAAAAGTGAAAAATAAAAAATGAAAAACGAAAAATTAACCAGGGGCCAAATTACCGCATTCGCATCGAAATTTTTCGATCGAAATTATTTTTTTATTTTCTAAAATAAGATTAATTTTATTATGACACAGTTAATGAATTACGGCCCCTAGTTAAGAGTTAAAGTGAAACGAGGGCTGATGTTTGTGCGTCTTCTCTAAATAATAAACCAAAATATGAAATTTCGATTGATATTACTCGATATCGAATGCGGTGATTTGGCCCCAGTTGAAATAATAAATAATAATAAATATTTTTATATTAGCAGAGCCCCTGCAGTTGATTGCTATAAAAGTGAAATAAAAAATCTTTAATTACTAGATGTTTACACATCTCCCCTGTGATCGGAGTCACATGATTTTTTTTCGATTTAAAACTATATAAAAATAACAACAACACTTAAGAGAAAAAATAACTGTAAAAAGAATTACAAGATAAAAAACTAAGAAATTTTTGCATAATATAATGTTTGTTAGTAAACGGCTTACTTAAAATGCCGCCACTGTATATAACGATATACTGCATTTTTTTATGTTCCTGAAGTGTCTTGAAAAATTACTTCAAAATTAATGAACTGAACATATTATATTAGTTATATTGCTGCTTTATTTTTCAGAATAATATTATAACAAATTATTATCAAAGCGTGTTAAAAATAAATTTAATACCAAAATAAATTTCTAGTGCTTGTTCTCCGATAACAAGAGGCAAGACGAAACGATCTGATAAAATTTTCTATGGAACATTTTATTTAAAAAATATTTCACGAAATACAAACGTTTGTGTTATTTTAAAATTTATTACTTTAACATTTGTTAAGTCTTTAACAGTAACATTTTAAAAGTTTTTTTCATATAAACTTCGGTGAGCTTTTGTGTTAAGTGTTCAACAAGTGTTTTAAATCAGAAAATTACTAATTGGTCTAATATCTAAAGATAATAAAGGAGTATCATATTACACTTAAAACTCTTCTAATAGAGAAGATATCCAGCAAGGATAATTTGCCAAATTCGCTAAAATTTAAATATTTGATAGAACCGAAAAAAACTAATAAATCCACCTGTTTTCTGCTCTCTTCTATCATATGAATAAGACTCAGAGCATTTGAAAAATTCCCTACTAAATACCTTTTTTATTAGAAATCTGCTTTATTGTAACGCCATCTAGTGTGGAGCTTCTCAATCGAATGAGAATTATTTGGCAGTGCTATTACTACAAAATGAAAATTTTAGTTTAATTAGTTTCATTTCTTTAATAAACTCTCTGATAGCCTTTCGATAGCTGTTATAGGACCTTTCGATTTCATCTCATTCAGTGCGGATTCTTCAATTTCTTTCAACGCTTTAGCTTCTTGTATTTCTCGTTGTTTTTGTAGTTGTCTAAATTCTGTAGGAGTCAGCATGCCTCGTAAAATGGTATCGTACGTTATATTTACACCCTTCGTCGACATTTTCATATATAATTTCCAGCATTCGCGTTCTTTGAGACTGTGAACATATTCGGGAAATTCATATTCTTCCTCTAAAGCTTTGTTGGCATTAGAGGAGCTGTTTAAATTTTCATTTTGATTTTCTTGTAAATTGTCTTTTGTTTCATTCATCTCTGCGCCCAATTTGTTAGCTGTATGAAATATAGATCCCGGAGGAGCTGTAGGCGGTCTATTCGCCTTGATACGCTGTGCTAAGGGAGCTATCGAACCCCGCCTAAGCATATGGGAATATTCTTTTGAAGCAAATTGAAAAGTAGGTGGATAATTTTCTTGAAATGATACTGAATACAACACGATACTTATTATTATCTGGAATATTTTTTTTTTCAGGATACTTACCCGATTTACCAGTTTTCCTTAAGGAAGGCGCTCTTCTGTTCGGACTATTTGTATCTGAATTGGTGGGTGTTGTTGGAAAATCCTCCTTTTCCGAATCCGAACCCTCCGAGCTGATGAGAGAGACTAGTGTTATAACATCGGGTGCTACCGACTTTGATCGACTTAAAACTTTTTTATTATTGCTCGTTTTCGAATCAAAATCAAAATTTTTTGATGTTAAGGGCTCTACTGATTCCCTGTCACAGCTAATTTGTCGCGTATTTAATTTTCTACGTCTGGATTTTCGTTTATTGGCCAAAAATGTACCTTTTGCGGACTCATCAATACCACGTACTGGAGCCGACATAGCACGTACCAATGGTGGCCGTTTTTGTACTGTCAATGATGGGGAAGCGTTAAAATTTTGTGTATTTTGTAGCCCGATATTCGAAGTCGTGGTATTGTTAGTGTTAGACGATAACGTTAAGTTGGAAGCTAATCTGCTATTATGATATAAAGCTCGTCTTTGTTGTGCAGAAGTCGTCAATGATTTTGAAATTATTTCAGATTTTTTACTATCCGTTTGCTTTGGAGGCGAATTCTGTAATAAAGAGAGATATTGTTTATTTTTCAATATTTATCAAAAATAAATCATTAATTTTAAACTAGCAGAGCCCAGCCCTCGAAATTCGAGTGTAAATTCTAGGAAATTTTATTTTTTCATTTAATAAATAATTTTATAAGAGCCTAAAGGTATGCTAATCAATTATAGCCAATTCACAATTCAACAATTAATTTAATTTTCTTATAAATATTTGTTGAACACACAGAAGATATATAAATGGGTTTATTAATCAATAATTTTATACGAGCCTAAAGGTATGCTATTCAATTTTAGCCAATTCCCAATGCAACACAGGGATTTTGATATTTATAATAAACACACACACAGTATGTGTTTTATGTATGTGTTAGTAGCAACTTCAAATGAGCATTACTTCAAAAAAATGTTGCAGACGGTGCAAATCTGTAAATCTGGTGGATAGCCAAACAGAAATACCTTTCAAATGAAGTATTTTTGGTCAAAATCGGTTGGTAACTAAATTTTTTATATCGATCACAAGAAATCGCCTTGCCTATTAATATTACAGATTAACAGCGAAAAAAGCCCTAAGACTTCATGAATATATTAAGCATGAACTTTGAAGCTCTAGCTCTAAAAGTTCCTGAAAAGTGAAAAATTAATAAACAAAATTGCTGAGCTGGTCTAGAATAATTGCGTTTGTCTTTAAAACTTGTCTATAATTTTAATCTGAAATTATTGAGGCATGCTTTTAATATATACTAGAGGACCCCTGCTGCTCCGCAGCATTATATTATATTATATTAATTTTTATAATATAATACCAAAATTTGCCAAGAGAAGTTAACGTACAGTTATGCCAAAATATGCCAAGAGAAGTTAACGTACAGTAAAAGTAAAGATGATTCTCCACGCATAACTTTCCTCAAACCAAACGAATTTAAGCAGTTAATAGCTCAAAAGAAGGAGCTGAGTGTTCTTAGACCTATGTATGTCAACAGCCTACGTTAATTAGAACTCTAGTTATAGAGGTTTGAGAGAAGAAAAATATTGAAAAAAATCTTGAATGCAAAGTTTATTCATAAATTCTTTTAATATATAAGATTGTTGCTGTTGGTCTTCTCTAAGCTTGTGGCAAATTTCATTAGTAAGCTCGTATTGGTTCCTATCTTTTTTAATTCACTGAAACTTTGAGCGGTGTGATGAAAATCCCTTCGTTGGAAATGACTTAAGAAAACTGTGTATTCCGAACATCTGTTACCCCTTCATGGGCGGAAATTCGTAGCTACTTTATCCATTACTGTCTAAAAAAAAGCATCAACAATTATTGTGACGCGACCTGAATCCTTATTCTTTTTCCAACTCCGAAGTAGGCATCTACGTATACCCTTTCTTCGGCAGTTAAACAACTTTCTGTTTATAATATGTAATTAATTAATTACTCATTTTAATACAAAACCCATCAAAAATTACATATTTTTATGAATATCACAGCAGCTAGGACATGCTTGGACATGTTCTATATACCGTCTTGAAAAAACCTATCATGTTATACCCATATGTGACCTAGAAAAAAATTAAAATATTTTAAAAAAACTAAAAAATATACCTTTTTTAAAAACGTTCCAGCTCGGCATGGTTTAACGCTAGACCAGAAATATTTTGGGAGTCGTTATAAAATAAACCAAGGTAGATTTCTTGGGAGGCACTTTTTTCACTTTTTTCCCCTCCATACAGAGTGAGTGGCTCTAATGTACATAAATAAATTTTTGAAACAAATATGCCAATGTTCTTGCTTTATTTAAAGTGAAAACATTTTATCTTGAGCCTGATTATTTTCGAACTCAAATTAAATAGTGTTTAACTTGTCCTGCAGAATGTAGACAACAACTTTTTTCCAACAAAAGCATGTAATAATTTTTGAATTAATATTAAACCACGTTAAAATAAAAATGAAAAATTAAAAGTTAAACGATATCCTATATCATGAGCTGCAAAAAAGGGTCTTGGGTATAACCATGATGGGTGCCGTTATTAGACGACATAAAAAAAGCGTAAACCAAATTTAAGTCAGATTTTTAACAGCAAATGTTTTTAATATCATATCGGATGATTATAATATGCGATCGCCCGAACCACAACATATTTAGTGAAGTCACTTACGTCTTCTTCTTGTGGGTTGATTGTTTTTTGTAGTCTAATTTTTGCTTGATACATATCATCCAGCGATTCTCCAACTTTTTTTAAGCCCCTTAATTGTATAAAATTCTTCTGTATTTTTATACCCTCCACTCCAGTGTGCAGAGGGCATATATAAGTTTGCCATTCCGTTTGTAATAATTAGAAAAAAAATTTTGAACCCCATAAAATATATATATTTGTGATCCTTATAACAACCGGAGTTGATATAGCGATGTTCGTCTGTCCGTCTGTGGAAATCACAATGACGGCATCAATCGGGCAGCTAGGGTACTCGTTGACATAAAAAATGATTCACTAACATCCTGAGAAGTTTGCTATTTAAAATCGTCCAAATCGGTCGATTAGGGCCCGAGATTTGAATGAAGAACTAAAAAAAGTCTTGAAAAAATATAATTTTCTATGTTGTTCTTGTCACGATCACGCCCTCAATAGGACAGCTAGGGTGATCATTTTTAGTGAGAATGATTCACCAAATAAATGGAAGATTTCTATTTCAAAAATCATTAAAATCGGTGGAGCAGGTCCAGGGAAATCTCTGAAAAAGTAAAAAAAAAAATGAAAAACATGATATTTCTATATTGTTCTTGTTGTTATTCTAAATGTTCCATTGTTGTCATAGCTGGACTTGTTGTTTTTGTAGTCGTTGTGGTAATAATATAATAAAGACAAACCCTTTGTACATTTTTTTATCAACTCTGGTAGAAAAATTTAAAAGTTTCCATTGTTTTGGCATCACTAAAAAAATATGTTAGAAAATTTCTGTCATTGCCACGAGCCTGCCTGCAAAATTTCAGATCGATTGGGTCACGGGAAAGTGGTTAAAGCCGATCCAAAATTTTTTCGACAAGCAGACACTACGTGTTAATATAAAGGGAGTAAAAATTCACCAACATCTAAAGGTGCTATTACATGATGTGTTTTTTACATATGTACTGTCAAATTTTCCCACAACAAAAGTTGTACACATCGTGTGATACATATAAAACATTGTTTATGTACAATACATGAGGAAAGTCACATGTACATTTTTCAATTAGAACAGGTTCTATTTTTGCATGACAAACAAGTGAAAATACAACACTGCTTGTGGCGAAAGAAAAACAGAGTACATTTTAAAGATTAATATTGAAAGAAAAATAAATTGTTTAGTATTAATTAACAATTAAAAAATACATAACCTTTTTTTTAACAACAAATTTTTGTAAATTCACAAATTAATTCAGCTGTTGTTTACATTTAGAGGTTATGTCATACGGAAATACATACCCACGTGTGATAGCAAAAATTATGAATCGTATGTAAAAGACAATTTTGACAGACATGAAGAATTTCATATGGATAAAAAAAGTGACAGTACATATGTAAAAAACATTTCGTGTAATAGCACCTTAAAGCAAATAATGCTAAAATACCTAGTTGTTAATAAAAAAAAAAAACAATTGGGCAATTCACAATGGGTAATGTATCATTGTATCTGTTGTATCGTGTATCACTTTACAATAGTGTAAAATTGTTGTTGGTAATTTTCACTGAAAAATCTGATACACGATCCAACTTCATTTGCTATGTTTAGTAAATGTTGTATATTGTATCATAACATATCAGTTCCAAGTGAATGCCAGTTTTTATGAAAAAGAAAAAACAAATACATAGAATTTTATCAGCATAAATAATTATAAAATAAAATATGGCAAATAATGCAAATAACGCAAATACATCGATAAGTTTATTTATATAAAAATTAATGTTTACATTTTTAGTATGTATTTTCTCTTTCAGTACCAACCAAAACATTTAGTATTTTTTTTTTCATTATAAATTAAAAAGCAAGAGGTACGTAACTAAAACTCCAGGGTATATCTCACGACCAAAAAGCAAACACTGACAAGTGTTTTCTCTTATACAAAATAGCAGAAGCGACGAAGCGATCTTTCCTCGTTGGATCGAAAATTACAAGAGAAAGCGTTTTACAATATGAAAATACAACTGAATGTTCACAACAAATGATTGTATTGTGTATTTCAATACAACATACAATATACAACACCTGTTGTGAATTGCCCAAATGTAAATTTAGCAAAAAAAATTTATGTATTGATTTATTTAAAGAGAAAAACACAAAAATAACGTTTGATGTTGTATTTTTTGTGTGTAATATTTACATATACATACATACACATATTAAATAATACAAATAATACACATATATTCTATATATGTATGTATATCCATAATAACTGCATGTTAGAAATAAATCGGTATATTATATTATATTATTTACATAAAATTCTGCAATATTTTGTTGTGGGGAAAATACATTTCTTTTGCATTAACAGAGTGTCACTTCATTTTGCTCAGCGTGACTATGCCACAGTAGATGGCGCCACAATTTTTGTTTGTTCTAATTAGCTTAGCTTTGCAATAGTTATTTTTATTTTAACATGAATGTCAATATTTTCAACTAGATATCGTACAGAACAATGTTGAAGGTGCTATTACATGATATGTTTTTTACATATATGCTGTCAAATTTTCTCACAACAAAAGTTGTACACATCGTGTGATACATATGAAACATTGTTTATGTACAATACATGAGGAAAGTCACAAGTACATTTTTCAATTAGAACAGGTTCTATTTTTGCATGACAAACGTATAAAAATACAACACTGCTTGTGGCGAAAGAAAAACAGAGTAAATTATAAAGATTAATATTGAAAGAAAAATAAATTGTTTAATATTAATTAACAATTCAAAAATATATAACTTTTTTTTAACAATAAATTTTTGTAAATTCACAAATTAAATCAGCTGTTGTTTACATTTAGAGGTTATGTCATACGGAAATACATATGCACGTGTGATAGCAAAAATTATGAATCGTATGTAAAAGACAATTTTGACAGACATAAGGAATTTCATATGGATAAAAAGTGACAGTACATATGTAAAAAACACTTCGTGTAATAGCACCTTAAGAGTATACAAGTATGAACATAAGTTTGGCATGTTAACTTTTTGTCTTTACAAAATAGAGTTACCGAGTTCATCAATGAGTTTTTTGCATTCAAAACAGTTCTACATAGTTATATAGAATTATTATTCTGCTTTACCTTCAAAATATCTGATTGCGATTACATCTAATTTTTAAAAATTGTTTATAATTAATAAAGCATTATTATTCACATAAATACAAAATTGCACTTTTTAAATTTTCCATTCAAATTTAAGAAAATGTCAATTCTTATAAAAACTGAAATTAAAATTTCCAATTATAAATTAGAAAATATTAATTGAATTTCAGAAAATCATATCAAAACGTCGGAAATAATAATTTTAAATTTAGAAGACATCAATTGCATCTTTAATATATAAATTTTATTCGTTAAACACAAATTGAAATTCAAAAAAAAAAACACCAAATATGTTTACATTTAAAAACGTTTACATTTAAAAAAAAATATTGCCATTCAGGAGATATTCATAACTTTTCAGTACCGCGATTCAGTAACTTCTTTTAACAATAGTCGAATCGTAAAAAAAAAGAAAATTGCAAAATTATCAGTAAAATTTTTAAACGATATTCGCTAAAGGTAAAGTCAGCTGTTGTTGTTATCTAAACGACAACCATTTTTGTGTTGTTTATTCAATCGATAAAAACTTAAATTTTTAGGTTGAAATGTCGTCATACATAAATAAAAATCATAAAATAGTGAAAATATTTTGCTATTTTAAGATTGTAGTTGTTCGACCTTTCAAATGTTGATAAATAAAAATAACGGGTGGAGAAGATTGTATTCTAACGATAAGAGATAAGGAAGAACAAGAAATGGCTAGGACGAGATTTACATCTATTATTGACAACCACATTAACAAATTAAAACTTAGTAATAGGGACAAATTTACACATAACGTTATGGAAAAGAGCAGAAGGTTTCTGAACAATAATAAGAACATATTAATTCTCAATGCCGATAAGGGTAATGTTACTGTTGCTATAGAGAAGGAAGTGTACGATACAAGAATGAAGCAAATTATTGGAGACATGATGACATATTAGAGATCGATGAAAGACCCAACAAGTGGCCTACAAAGAATAAATAATGAACTAGTTGATGAACTTCTAAGAAACAATATTATTACGGAAACGGAAAAGAGAAGGCTTAAAACAGACACAGCTACGGCTCCGAGGATATACGTACTTCCAAAAGTCCACAAGGAAGGATATCCTTTAAGGCCAATTTGTTCTTGTATAAATGCACCTTCAAGTGATCTGTGCGGACCTAACGGACCTCGAGCTCGAGAATTTTTATTTATGAAAATATTTTGCTTTTATTAAAAAACTTTTTTATATAAATAAAAAAATTATATGGCATATTCAATTCATTATTTCATTTGCAAATAAATAAACAGAAATATTAGTAAAAAAAAAAATAAAGATATTAAACATAAACATAAAATCATCCTGTCAAACACGAAGTAATTTGTTTTTTTTTTCTATTCTTTGTGTTTTTCGCTTATTTTGACAGAGGTGCCACTCGTTTACAATTTAAATAAATAGAAAAACTGATTTGTCGACTGTCGTTAAGTTGTATGTACTTAGTGAATCACTTAATCCTTAGTGCAAACAACAATAGCTGTCGATATATTTTGCGATTGTCAGATCGTTGAATTTGAAATTTACAAAATCGCACTACAGAAAATATTAATTTAAATTCAATGAATTTAAGAAAACCTCAAATGATATTTAAGAATTGCTAACATAAAAATAAGTAAACGTAATTTGATGAGAATGTTATTTTTTATATATAAATTTTCTAAATTTTTTTTGGATGAAAATTTGAAGTTTTGCAGAAAATAAAGATAACATTAAATAATTTTATTTAAAATGTTTGGGACTTTTGGTTTTTTGCGTTTGGCACCCCTAATTTGATTATTTATTATTATAAATTTATTCTCTATGTTTTCAAAATATGGCAATATTTAAAAAAAAAGTTGAGAGAGCTTTTTTTTTTTTTGGTTATTATTTTGTTACTCCATCCGACCTATATGGCCACAATGAAGAAATATTTGGCCAGTTAAAAGAAACTATACAGCCATCTCCAATTAGCACGATTTAATGCATATAGCCACTCTACACAACCATTTCCTTTGCAATGGAGGTTAGGGCGAGCTATTTAATTAGCAAAAACTAAATTAAACGAGAAGTTATGTCATATAACCGGAAACGCATGCATATAGGTATATAACCTAAATACATGGCGATCAGCAACCACGATGACCAAAAAGCAAACACCGAAATAAATCCGAAATAATAGAAAAGACGAAAACCAACCCAAAGAATTTTCTTAAATAATTTGGTATTAAGTTTAACAAATTGTTTACTTTTTCCAATATTTTGTTTACATTTATTATCAATACTCAAACCGAGGTGGAGGGTATTAAAGATTCGGCACAGCCGAATTTAACACTCTTACTTGTTACAGTTATATTTGTATATGTACATATATGTATACACTTGATGGAAAAAATATCAGTACACCTAAACTTAGAACTACCATACTACGAAAAAATAAGAAAAATCTAACTAAGCTGAGTTATTTTTTATTCTAAAAAATTATTAAGCTAATATTTTTTTTTCAATTTATTTAAGGTTTATAGTCTTTAAAAAATTTTATGCAGGTAAAAAACGTAAAAATAGGAAAAAAAAAATCGTAAAAATCATTGGATCACTTCTAGAGCCTTACATTATCATTTGCAAAGTTCATATTTTTTTTCTATTGACATAGTCAGATATTTTTTAACATTTTGTGAACGGTACTTCGAGGATGACTTTGTCGAAGGATTCTTTGATTCTAGAACTAATTTGGGAAGCATTAATTCAGGGATTCTGTTTTACTGACACCAAAATGATCCGTTTTGCGCGCCAAGAAAGTGATAAGAACGAGTTTTTGATAAAATTGAATTTGTACTTTTGAAAGACCTACTGCACTAAGGGTTGGCTTCTTCCTATGATCCCAGCTAAAAACAAAACAATTAAGTAGAAACGTTTCGTAAGTTTTTTTGAAAAACAAGAAACACACCCAATAAGACTGTGGTAAAAAGTTCGTAATTCCAAATATCTTATTAAAATTTGTATTAACTTTCATCTTCAAGTGTATGGATACTTCTTTTTTTGGCAAGTGTATGTATTTATATATCTACATATATGGTCCTTCGAACCGGAGACTGGTTCATTAGTCGATTTGTATTAACTACAATATTTGCACAAATATTTACTATTATAATGTTAATTTAACTTACTAAAATTTGTCCAGAATCTGTTGAAATATCATCGCTATCTTCTTCATCTTCTCGATCACTTAGTACACAATTAAGCTCCTCTTTGCTGGCATTCAAAGCGTGCGATAGTACAATGCTTAAATTTACTTTGCTTGATTCCGGTTTGGTTGACTTTTTTATTGCATTAGTTCCATGTGAATGAGTTGAAATAACAGAATCCGTTTTTGTTTTGATCCTGGGTAAAAAGAAACGAATTTAACAACAATTCTAAATTTGTCTTGCGAGTTAGATGAATACAAGTACAATAGTGTTTTGAATATGACCTTTACGAGTATTTAAAATAAAAACTATGTACCTTACAAATAAAGCACTTTATGTGATTTTTTTTTTTTTTTTGTTTGTTTCATATGTCATTTTGTAACATGTCATAATAATTGTAGGTTGGTATGTTGTTGTCTTCATTTCAGTTAATTTGTGTTTGCCACTTCTCTAATAAAAGCAAATAACCTAATAAAGAGCTTGTCCTTATTGTAATCGTTGCTTTCATAAGTACTTTTGTTTTTCTTTTCATGCAGTCACTCGTATTCAAAAGTTCGCGTGGTTGAGAAAATGAAATGTTTAAAATATAAACCAAATCATAATTTTCTTTTGAAACTTGAGTACGATTGTAAAAATATTTAGGAGTTTGTCAAAAAAAAAACGAAAAGAATCGAAACTATGTCAAATTGATTGACTTTTATTACAAATATATTTGGTTACATATTTGATTATTATTTTTGACTGCATGTATACGAGTATGAAAAATTACAAAACTATTGACAGATGGTTCAATAACCGTATATAAAGTTTTTTTTTATATATTTAGATAAAAACCCTGACACAATAAAGATGTGAAATGTTTATTATTTTTAATAAATACGATTTGATTGAATCACGCTAAAAATAATATCTCTAGTGATTGCATTTTTTAATGATTATTATTAATATCATGTCAGTATGTACTCGTATATAACAGAAAAAGTTATAAGATGAACATCGAAAACATATCGAACCTGAATATAACCAGCTTTTAACGGAACTTCAAGTATTCCATGTACTGGAAGTTTGAGTTTTAATAAGTCATCAGTTGCGACGCAATTCAAAGAACCGAATAATACTTTTTATAAGATTTATAAAATGATTTTCTGCATTACTTGCATCGATTTCGTAAACAAGCTGACTTTTAGATCTAATTGATAGTAGCTTGGTTCACTACGAATTCTACTGTGAAGAGCGATATGAGAATTCCTTTGAAGGACCATAGTGTTTAAGTTGTTATACCAAGGACCATATATAATAGAGGATGTGCAAACCGAAATTGGATCCATGAAAAATAAAAAATACATTATATGTGTATACATAATATATGTAATGTTAAAAAATTTTGTTAAAAATATTATATATGGTCCTTGGACAGGGTATAATGAGTTTTTGCTGATCTTTGGAACTAGCACAAATATGTAATCTTTCTTTCTGAGACGATTTAACGGTGTACGTCCGTCCGTATGTCTGTCCGTCTGTTTGTGTCTGTGTCTATATAAACCTTGCAATTAAATACATTTTGAAAATTAACCCAGTAGTCATAGTTCCCATATAAAACTACTTCCCGATATTCACTTAATGTATCCAAAAACAAAAACTGCTTAGATCTATCTCATATTTGGTTTGTATATGTTGTTTTGTTAATAAGTAACTTTACCTATGGAAATGATAGGTACATATTTTGGTCTGGTCCCAGTAGAGAAATTGTATCCGATATAAAATATTTCATATCTGCAGGTGACAAATTTATAACAATGCCACTTAAATTTGGTTTATTCTTATTTTATAATCTCAATTATGACCTCAGCAAAGACCATTCCTCAAAATACATGGTATTGGTATAATCAATCTAAATCGACTATAATTATCTTACTTCTTGTTATTTTTGTTGACTTTCATACATCTTGAAATTGTTACTTTTACTGATTCAGTAAGACATTTCAAACTACACTCAGTTTTGTTTTTGCTTTCCATACAAATTTTCTAGTCGCACGTATGATTCGTCATGGCCAAGATTCATTTAAAAAATCATGTGAGTCCGATCGCAGGGGAGATGTGTAAATAACTGGTAATTAAAGATTTTTTATAGCACTTTCTTAAAATCAAACAGAAAGCGTATCACTTATAGCAATCAACTGCAGGGGCTCTGTTAATATAAAAAAATTTATTATAATTTATTATATTAACCGGTTAATTTTTAATTTTTCGTTTTTAATTTTTATTTTTTTTTTTTAATTTTTTAATTTTAATTTTTTATTTACATTTTTCAATTTTAATTTTTTTCTTCATTTTTCATTTTTCATTTTCCAATTTTTATTTCTCTTTTTTTCATTTTTCATTTTTTATTTTTCAATTTTAATTTTTTATTTTTCATTTTTTATTTTTCATTTTTTATGTTTTATTTTTTAGTTTTCATTTTTTATTTTTCATTTTCTATTTTTCATTATTCATTTTTAATTTTAGTTTTTCATTTTTCATTTTTTATTTTTCATGTTTAATTTTTTTATTTTTCATTTTTTATTTTTAATTTTTTAGTTTTAATTTTTTATTATTCATTTTTTATTTTTCCTTTTCATTTTTTTTTTAAATTTTTTATTTTTCATTTTTAATTATTTATTTTTCATTTTCATTCTTAACTTTTTATTTTTAAATTTTTTTTCATTTTTCGTTTTTCATTTTTCATTCTTCGTTTTTAATTTTTCATTTTTTAATTTTCATTTTTATTTTTTTTTTTTTAATTTTTTATTTTTCATTTTTTATTTTTTATTTTTAATTTTTAATTTTTAATTATTTATTTTTCATTTTATTCTTAATTTTTTATTTTTAATTTTTTTTTTTCATTTTTCATTTTTCGTTTTTCATTCTTTATTTTTCATTTTTCGTTTTTAATTTTTTATTTTTCATTTTTAATTTTTAATTTTTAATTTTTAATTTTTAATTTTTAATTTTTAATTTTTTAATTTTTAATTTTTAATTTTTAATTTTTAATTTTTAATTTTTAATTTTTAATTTTTAATTTTTAATTTTTAATTTTTAATTTTTAATTTTTAATTTTTAATTTTTAATTTTTAATTTTTAATTTTTAATTTTTAATTTTTAATTTTTAATTTTTAATTTTTAATTTTTAATTTTTAATTTTTAATTTTTAATTTTTAATTTTTAATTTTTAATTTTTAATTTTTAATTTTTAATTTTTAATTTTTAATTTTTAATTTTTAATTTTTAATTTTTAATTTTTAATTTTTAATTTTTAATTTTTAATTTTTAATTTTTAATTTTTAATTTTTAATTTTTAATTTTTAATTTTTAATTTTTAATTTTTAATTTCAAATTTTTAATTTTTAATTTTTAATTTTTAATTTTTAATTTTTAATTTTTAATTTTTAATTTTTAATTTTTAATTTTTAATTTTTAATTTTTAATTTTTAATTTTTAATTTTTAATTTTTAATTTTTAATTTTTAATTTTTAATTTTTAATTTTTAATTTTTAATTTTTAATTTTTAATTTTTAATTTTTAATTTTTAATTTTTAATTTTTAATTTTTAATTTTTAATTTTTAATTTTTAATTTTTAATTTTTAATTTTTAATTTTTAATTTTTAATTTTTAATTTTTAATTTTTAGTTTTTAATTTTTAATTTTTAATTTTTAATTTTTAATTTTTAATTTTTAATTTTTAATTTTTATACCCTATACCACTATGTGGTTTGGGTATAATGACTTTGTGCTGCTGTTTGTAACAACCAAAAATATTTGACCTAGACCCATCTTTAATTATACCGATCGAATCAGAATCACTTTTTGAGTTGATTTAACAATGTCCGTCCGTCTGTGTGTCCATGTAAAGCTTGTAATCAAACTGCAGGTCGCAAATATGAATATATTTTGATGAAATTTGGTATGTAAGCTTTCATCGGCCATGGGATGAACGCTGTTGAAATTGGTGAGAATCGGTCCATGTTCAGACCTAGCCCCCATACAAATTACCCCTATGAAATCGACATAAATTGCCATAAGATCCAAATTGTCATATAGATCTAACTCAAATTAGGTTTGTATGCGTTCATTACATCCACTAATGAGTAGTCCAAAAATGATCACTTTGGCCCCATATAGAGCTGCTTCCCGATCTTCACTTAAATCTATTAAAAAACAAAAATTTTGCACTAATTCTTCTCAAATTTTGTTTGTATATATATATTTGCAGAATACAAAAGACTTTACCAAACATGATCAGGATCGGTCCATTTTTAGACCTAGTACCCATATAGATATAGAATCCGATATGAACTTTTTCATATCTGCAGCCAAAAAAATTAATAAAAATCCAACTCAAATTTGGTTTTTGCTTATTTTTTATGTCCAGTTAGTTGGGCCGAAGAGATAGGGTCTCTAAACGCATGGTATAGGGTATCGTATAGTCGGTCTAGACCGACTATAATTTTCTTACTTGTTAATTTTTAATTTTCATTTTTCATTATTCATTTTTATACCCTATACCACTATGTGGTTTGGGTATAATGACTTTGTGCTGCTGTTTGTAACAACCAAAAATATTTGACCTAGACCCATCTTTAATTATACCGATCGAATCAGAATCACTTTTTGAGTTGATTTAACAATGTCCGTCCGTCCGTCTGTGTGTCCATGTAAACCTTGTAATCAAACTGCAGGTCGCAAATATGAATATATTTTGATGAAATTTGGTATATAAGCTTTTATCGGCCATGGGATGAACGCTATTGAAATTGGTGAGAATCGGTCCATGTTCAGACCCAGCCCCCATACAAATTACGCCTATGAAATCGACATAAAATGCCATAAGATCCAAATTGTCATATAGATCTTACTCAAATTGGGTTTTGTATGCGTTCATTACGTCCATTAATGAGTAGTCCAAAAATGATCCCTTTGGCCCCATATAGGGCTGCTTCCCGATCTTCACTTAAATCTATTAAAAACAAAAATATTGCACTGATTCTTCTCAGATTTTGTTTGTATATATTTTTGCAAAATACAAGAGACTTTACCAAACATGATCAGGATCGGTCTATTTTTGGACCTAGTCCCCATATAGATATAGCATCCGATATGAACTTTTTTATATCTGCAGCCAAAAAAATTAATAAAAGTCCCACTCAAATTTGGTTTTTGCTTATTTTCTATGTCCAGTTAGTTGGGCCTAAGAGATAGCGTTTCTAAACGCATGGTATAGGGTATCGTATAGTCGGTCTAGACCGACTATAATTTTCTTACTTGTTAATTTTAGTTTTTCATTTTTTATTTCTTATTTTTCATGTTTATTTTTTTATTTTTCATTTGGTATTTTTCATTTTTTATTTTTCATTTTTAATTTTGCATTTTTCATTTTTCATTTTTCATTTTTGATTTTTAATTTTTTATTTTTCATTTTTCATTTTTCAATTTTTATTTTTAATTTTTAATTTTTCGTTTTTCATTTTTAATTTTTAATTTTTTTTTAATTTTTCATCTTTCATTTTTTTTTTTCATTTTTCATTTTTCATTTTTCATTTTCCATTTTTTATTTTTCATTTTTCATTTTTAATTTTTAATTTTTAATTTTTTATTTTTCATTTAAAATTTTTTATTTTTTATTTTTTTTTCATTTTTTATTTTTAATTTTTAATTTTCAAACAAGTTATCATAATATCATAATTTTTTCACCAATACAATCACATTTTGGCTTACGACTCACATGTTACGCTCACATGTTACGCTTACATGTTACGCTGTTTTTGAAAAATACCCCCCTGCGCGTATAGATGTTTACACATCAAAAACGTTATTTAAAAAACATCATATACGGGAAAACAGAAAAAATTCTTTATTTCAAAATTATTTGCCTCTATATTACGAGGCTCTGGACTCTGCTTTATGTTATTGTCAAATGAATATAATAACATCGGTCTCAGATTATGAATTTACAGTCAGATTTTTAAATTTTTGATGTGTAAACATCTATATGCGCAGGGGGTAAATTTCTAATTCACAATACAATCACAAAAATAGCGTAATATGTGAGCGTAAGATCTTACGCGTAACATGTAAGCATTAAGACAAATCGGTGTGACATGATTGTTTGGTGAAAAAATTATGATATGTAATAACCTTTTTGTCGCTGCTTTCTGCATTTTATTTATTACCAGATGTTTACACATCTCCCCTGTGATCGGACTCACGTGATTTTTGATGTGTAAACATCTATACGCGCAGGGGGTAAATTTATGTTTCACAATACAATCACAAAAACAGTGTAACACGTAATAGGTGAGAGCTGACACATAACGCTGTGTGACTTATGATTGTATTGGTGAAAAAATTATGATATAAAATTGTTTTTTTATGCCACTTTTTTAAAAGCGTCATCTACATATGTATCACTTATATACGTTTATATTGGGATATTTTTAACGTTTTACAGCAAATGGTTGTTGAATTAGCTGAAACAGTTTTTGCTATAAGTGATACATAGATGACGCTTTCTGTTTGATTTTAAAAAATGACATAAAAAATCTTTAATTACTAGATGTTTACACATCTTCCCTGTGATCGGACTCACATGATTTTTTTTTATAGAAATCGGTCGCATTACAAAAAAATTTTTTTTCTCAGTTCTGATCATATTTCTGTAGAAAAAGTCTTACGTTATGAAAATATTTCTTAGAAAAAAAAACAGTGTCATACTCTGATGCTATTTTTACTATATTTCGTAAAGTCTCGTATTTTTGGAATCTATCTATAATATTAATAGGCTAGGCGATTTCTACCGTTTTATCCGGATTTTGACCAAACGTATATTATTTGAAAGGTATTTATTTTTAACCGTTTTGCAGATTTACAGATTTTTAAACGTTTTCCTTTATTTTGAGTAAATTACATTTAAAGTTGCTACTAACACATACATAAAATTATACAATGCTATGTGTGTGTTTATTAAATTTGTTAATGTGTTTGTAATAAAAATCAGTTTGTTTTTTGTGTTGATTTGTGAATTGGCTATAATTGATTAGCATACTTTTAGGGTCTTTATTTAATGAAAAAATAAAATTTCCTAGAATTTGCGCTCGAATTTCGAGGGCTGGAATCTGCTAGTTCTTATTAATGGATTTAATAAACATACATAGGCTAAATTTTACCGATAATCTGGATCATAATACCCTGACCACAGAGTGGAATAAGGTAAAAACAGTCTCAGTTTTTTTTTTCTACAGGAAAACTATCTGAGATTCTAAATTTTTTTTTAAAAAACCTACAATCGAAAACTCAACGGATACTTAAATTACAATGAGTATGATATCCACTCTCGGGTTCGTTATAGAAAAACACGCCCAAGGATTTGGCAAATATTTCAAATAATGCGTTATGAATATGAAATGAAGGGTATCCAAAATTGTAATGATTACTCTCAGGTTCCTCCTGCTCCCTGTACAGACGAGATCGAATCTCTTAAATAAAAAACTTTCAAATCATTTCAAGTGGAAACATCAGTTCAAGTACATACATATATTAAAATCTTAATTTAGTATTCAGTATCGAAATATAATTATGTAAGAGTCATGGAAACTTCGAATGGGTTTCCCTCAAGCGATCACTTCCTGAATCCTAAAATTGTATTGAATCATAATAAAATACCAACTGCCTTCCTATTAAAATACAAAAAAAAATAATAATGTTGCCACTATCGATAAAAATTGAATTTAATTTAACGTTTTTTGTATCACTAGACTTGCCCACATCATTTATTGAGAGATGGTCTAAAGGATTTTTGCTAACTAGAATATCGGTGAAACGAATTATACTTGCTATTCGTACACTTGAAGATGAAAATTTTAAATCTATAATATTAATAGGCTAGGTGATTTCTTGTGACCGATGTTTTGTTCTACCGTTTTATCCCGATTTTGGCCAAACGTATATTATTTAAAAGGTATTTTTTTTAACCGTTTTGCAGATTTACAGATTTTTAAATTTTTCCTTTATTTTGAGTAAATTGCATTTAAAGTTGCTACTAAGACATACATAAAATTATACATATGCTATGTGTGTTTTATTAAATTTGTTAATGTGTTTGTTAATGAGTTTGTTATCTTCATTCACAATAATAATAATAAACCATAAAAGTGTTGGTTTGTGTATTGGCTAAGTTGAAAAATAAAGCTGCCTTGAAATTGCACTCGAATTTCGAGCGCTGGAATCTGCTAGTATTAATAAAAATGTTAATGAATTTTAAAAATTTGCTTATTACACTCGGATAGATTTTATATAAAAAATTAATTTAAAATATATAAATATATATATGGGAATCTTATGTGCTTTTCAAAAATTTCACGGAACGTTTCTTTAATTTATTTATTTATTTTGCTTACAACGCCAAAAAAGCAGTATGGCACCTATATGTGCTAGAAAAAATATGCATATATTTCTAATTGGGGGAATCCCACGAATTATTCAACGAAGTAAAGAACTGTTCCATCGATTTTATTTTATGTATGTATACATAAAGTTGTATGTATAAAGTTGATTTGTATTAATTATAGTTCATTTTGAAAATCCAGGAAATCGGATCATAGGCATTAGACACTCCTTAGTGCAGTAGTCGTTCAAAACTACAAAGAACTATTTTTGCGTCAGTAAAGCAGAATTCCAGAATTATTACTTTCGAAATTAGTTCTAAAATCAAAGAATCCTTCGGCAAAGTCATCCATAAAGATACCGTTCGCAATATATTTAAAAAAAAATCTGACTATCATGGTCGTATAGCACGTAAAAAGCCATTCATTTTCAATGTCAATAGAAAAAATGCAAGGAATTATTTTCAGATGAAAACAAGTTTTGCATTTTTGGCATTAAAGATAAAAAGTTAATTTGACGAATCAGTGAAACTGCATTAAATAAAGTCTTTAGATAAAGATTAAACACGGTGGAAGTGACATTATGATTTGGGGTTGTATGGCAGGCAACGGGTTGTATGGCAGGCCCTTGGACAAGAGTTTTGTTTCTACATGATAATGATCCACTCACCCGATTTAAGTCCTATAGAGCTATTAAATTTTTGTGAGATATTCAGTAAATGAAATCTTATATCAAAAATTAATGAGTTTTTTACTTTAAAATGTTTTATTTCATCGTTATAACTATAATGGATCAAATTGGATACATTAACTCTTTAAAACCAAATATTAAACAAAGCGCACAACTGGCCCTTGGACAAGAGTTTTGTTTCTACATGATAATGATCCACTCACCCGATTTAAGTCCTATAGAGCTATTAAATTTTTGTGAGATATTCAGTAAATGAAATCTTATATCAAAAATTAATCAGTTTTTTACTTTAAAATGTTTTATTTCATCGTTATAACTATGGGTTAGTGAAAAAATTTATTTGACGTCATTAACCCATTTGGACTTGGCGCCACAAATTACCCCAAGCTAGTTTAAGAATATTAAGTCAAAAAATTCAAATATTTTGAAAATACTGTTGAATTTTTAAAAGTATTTCTTAAAATATAACCAAATGTGTAGATCTTCCGTGCCTAAAATTTGGGATAAAGCCGAGGACGTTAACCCATTATTTGCCAAGGCCAGCTTTGGATTTTAAGATATTTTTAAATAAAGATTACCCGAAAACGAGTTTTTCTATTTATTTCGATGAAACCACTATTTAGCATTTAAGAAATATAATTCGGCTATTTTTATTTACTTAACCCTTCAGTGCTTCTGCGATCAAAATAATCCATTGTGATATACATATATTTAGTGCAATTATCGCTTAGTGCTCGCGAATATAAATTAAAACAATTTTTAACCAATTTTATTATAAAATTATTTTATTTTTGAAAACTATCTATATTTTTTTAAATAAAATAAGAACATTGTTGAACTATAACTCAACATTGTTAAATTAAACTTGACTTTGTACGGGAAGGATAGTCAGCCCTGTTCTTGAAACGTTGTTATATGAATAAGAGTGAATTTAAAATCACATGAAATTGAAATTTTGGGTTCCTTGAAACCACTTTTTTTATTTATTTAATGGAAACATATGTTTGAGTTAAGAACCATATGTTAGAGTTAAGAACATATGTTATCTAGAAACCGAGATGCCATATTGTTCTTTATTCAGTTTCACAAAAAAACTTTTAAGTATTTTGTGCATGTTTTTTCTTAACTTTATAAAAAATATTTTCTTTTAAAGAAAAATATTTTCTTTTAAAATAACAACTTATTTGTTCATTTAATTGTTTTTGTTCTTCAATTTCATCCAATTAAAAGAAAAAAAAAATGACTTATATTTTTAAAAAGTTAGGCATCACCAAAAAAAATTTCGATATTCAAATAAATTGGATTTGACTGGCATCACTACTGTTTCGAACATATGCAAAAAAATAAAAATATGTGATTTAATAAAAAAAATTTTTTTTAATTCCTTTATTTGCAATAATTAGTGCATAAAGAATCTGTGTTATAATTGAAAATATTATAATGGAAAATAGATTGTGTAAATAAAAAGTTTTTATTATAGTTATAGAACAGCATCATCGCAAAAAGTGTGTTTTATTAACATCGACCACTTATTACGAGTTTTTTTTTTTTAAATCAGCGCAAAATGTAGACGTTTTTTAATATCGTTTTTTTTTCATAAAATTAATGTCAAATTTTTTAAAATAATGACAAAAGTCAATAAAAACATTTAAATAAAAATTTAAATAAAAAAAGTTTAAATATCAATTAGTTTTTTTTTTTATCTCTTAAGACCTGCTTAGTAGAAAAAAGGGCATTTGTTTTGATTTCACAACGCCTTTTCTATGTGAATTAAAACGAGAAAAATATTCTTATTAAAATTAGAGAACAGCAAAAAACTTGTAGATTTAAGAATTTTTTCATTTACGAGTTTTTTTTTTTGTGATAGTGGTTTCAAGAACAGGGGTGAATGTATAGTTTACTAGAACAATAACATTATTTTTAGGTATTTAATTTTTTTTTAATATACCAAAATTCGAAGTTTGGCCTCGGCAAAGAATGTGTTAACGTTGTTCGATTTATTCCAATTTTCTAGTATTGAATATTTGAATATTTGGTTATTATATTTTAAGTGTCACATCTAAAAATTCGACAGCACTTACAAAATATTTGAATGTTTTGAATAATTAGCTTGGGGTCATATGTGACCCCAAGTCCAAAAGGGTTAATGTAGTTGTATTATATTTTCCGAAACCCTAGGATTATTATTTTTTGATACAAAGTATTTAGAAAGATTATATTTATCGAATATTTCACAAAAATCTAATTTTTCTCGAAATCCACAAAAATAAATCCTTGTAATGAAAATTCTAGCGGAGGTCTTTACCAAAAATTCAGACACTTACAGCCGTATTCATAAAAATTAAAGTGTACTTCAAGTAGACTTTATTGTGTGTTTTTCATACAAAATTTGTTGATAAAGTCTACTTGAAGTACACTTTAATTTTTATGAATACGACTGTTATTCTCTAACATGTATTTAACAAAAACCTTAAAGATCCATTTTTTTAAATGTTGTTTAAGAAAATTTTTTAAAACTTGAGAAGAATATTATCGAAAAAATTACTTATTTTCGGTCTGATTACGCAATAGATTAACAACATGGTAATAAAACAATACTTCATACTAGCAGATCCCAGCCCTCGGAATTCGAGTGCAAATTCTAGGAAATTCTATTTTTCATTTAATAAATTAGTTTCTGCAAGTCTAAAGGTATGCTAATCAATTTTAGCTAATTCACAATTCAACACTTTTTATTGTCCTTATTGGTTTATGTCTATGTCCAAAATTATTTTTCAATTTAACATAGGGCTTTTTGCAAACACATTAACACATTTAATTAATACACACACACAGCATTGTATAATTTTATGTATGTGTTAGTAGCAACTTTAAATGCATTTTACTCAAAAAAAAAATTAAAAATGTAAAAATCTGTAAATCTGGTGAACAGCTAGAAAGAATTCCTTCTCAAATGAGAGATGTTTGTTCAAAATAGGATTAAAACTGACAAACATACTTCCGTCACAAGAAATCGCCTTGCCTATTAATATTTAAAATCTGACCAAATAAAACTATAGCTTTAATTAATTTCTCAAAGTTTAAAAAAGTGCCACCAAATTTCTTGACCTTGTGTTTTTTGACACAAAAGTGGTCTGGGGTATTGGCTATTTCGTGGCGAGTTTTTATTCGATTTTGATTTTATATAGCTTTTTGAAAAGATAATTTAATACTGAAATCGATTCATATAACAACTTGTCGAAAAAATTATCGAACGAAATTTTCGTAAAATCTATAAAGAATGGATTTTTGGCACGACTTTTCTTTATAAACTTGACATTTATTAGTTTTATGTAGAAAGGAAATACACTGGGCCCCGACACTCCCTAAAATCGCCATTTAAAAAATGTCCATATAACGTAGGACCACGCTAGTATGACAATTTTAATTTAAGGTGGTCGGATACTATTTCTAGCAAGTGTATGCCGGGTATTTTCAATGTTATCGGGTCCTTCCGTCTTTAGAAACTTTTTCGAATCATTGCACTTTTACACTATATATTTTAAATTCACTTTCTGATGTTTAAAATTGGAAGCTCTAAATTGCAACGAAACCAACAGTTAGTTGTCTAATAAAAATCAAAAAAAAAAACGTACGTTTTTCCAGTATCCACAAAAACCACATTTGCTACATCTGATTTAGTATCCTTGCACTTGCCCACCACATCATTTAATTGAGCCAACTCCTTGTCCAACGTTTTCAATATTGATGAAGTTGACGACCAAGCCTGTAATCTGCGAGAATTTCTTACCAATTCACCACTTCGACCACAGGCTGATATATTTTTTTGTATTAAATCTTCGGGTTTCAAAGAATATCTTTCCGTTTTGCCATTATACGTATGGGGATTATGGACTGAATGTTTTTTCGCAACTTGTTTAGGATAAGAACGTTGTATATCATGTGAACTCTCTATGGAAAGCCCACGAGCTAAATATTTTCCTCCAGTAAAGGAAGATAAGCGTACTTTATTTGAATGTACGGATTCAATGAGAGTTCTCTGCTTGTGCACGGGTTGTTGTATGTGATGCCGTTGTGAATGTTGTGTGGCGATTGAAGGATCTTGCTGTTGAATTTGTTGAGTCAGATGCTGTTGCGAAGACGACCACTTTGTAGATGTCTGTTGACGACGACGTGTTGTTAAAGATAAAGACATAATTGCTAACTTTTCTATGAATTTTGATTTTGATATGAGCAATAACAATAAATTCTTTAAGTATCAGTCGTAAATACAATATTTAATAGCAATTCAATTATAACCCTCTATATTTTCAAACAAATTAACGTTTGCATTTCAGATATAAATTAACATTTCACTTTAGCTTGAACCCACTAATACTTAATACTTTTTTGTTTTTTTTTTTTTTCATTTTATTATTTTATTAATCAATAGCATTTTAATTCATACAGTTTTATTTATTTATTTAGTTTTTTTTTTTTTTTTGGTTTCATTTACTAATTTTATTGGTATAAAGGGAATATTTGTCACGTTCTTTAACTTCACGTGTCACGCGCTAACTGTTTTTGTGAATGAATTTCAAATCAATTGTTAGCTTCGACTTCTTGTTTTGCCAGTCAATTTACAAATTGTGTTAAAGCTCATCCTCTCTTCTCTACAGCTAAATATTTGTTATTATTTATTTTTTTTTTTGTTATGGAATAGTGTCGTTACTTATAAAAAAAAATCATGTCGAAAACAATATTAGTGCAAAAAAAAAAAACGTTGCCAACGTTTAAAAGAGAAATAGTTCATAACCCCATCAATTGGGGTTCATTGGCTGATTGCCTTCGACTTACACTAAATAACTAATACTAACTTGATGGTGTAAATTACGTCTTTCCCAAACTCGCTAAGTCATTCGATAATGACTACTATCCTAGCTGTTATCCATTCCTTAAAAGATTCGTGGGTTTGTTTAATATAATAACCGCAAATATTCAAAATTTTTAAAAGAGAGGCCCCAAAAGACTGGCAATGCTACGCCGTCTAGTTGGTCTGGAAAAGTTTGCTTAATCAGTATTTGAAATATTACATTAAAAACAAGCACCAATATAGCCAATTAATCATGTTCATCTCTTTACTCTTGATCGACACAAGAAAATACACCTGCTTCTTATATTAACAGTTCGAACCAAAGTCGCTCTTTGTCGAGCTTTTAATGTTTTTATTTCTCGGCGGACACTATTTATCTCTGGTTATTTAAAATACGTTTTTCTTTTTTGACTCTTTATTCGTATTTATTTCTGTATTACCTGTAAATAAATTGGTCTTTCACCTAAATATTAAAAACTTTAAATATTTGTTTCATTGAATTTGGCACAGACGTTGAATGTGTAAATGGAAAATCCCTTTTACTTTTCAGTTTATATGCACTTGTGTTTCCTCCCACATAATAAAAAACCTCCTAGCAAAATAATATAGTTGGCGTTTCAATTCTCTCCTTCTCTCACTCTCATGTTTCTTGTGAGAGCAAATTTGTTATATTGTTAATAGAAGTAAATTTCTTTATACATAATAATGTGTGTATGTATATTATTATTTATACATGTACAAAAATGAATTGCTAAAATAAAACAAATTACGAGTAAGAACGAAACTGAATGTAAAAAAAATGTTCGATCTTTATCTAGATGAGGATCGGAAAGCTGAAATTGCAATCGTTATTTTTTTATGTTAAATTAATACAGGCACTTTGAATTCGGTTTATTTATTTTTGTAATATAATTCTTCTAAAACTATATCTGAAAATGAAAATTGATACATGAGCTTTGATTTGATGACGATTGCTATAGGAACAATTGAAATTAGACTTTACCTTATATGTCTAAGTATTTTACTCAAATTTGGTTTAAATATATATGTGACCTTCTCCGAGAAAAGGGACCTAGTGTGTCAAAAAACGGGTTGTGTCAAAAACGGTGGATTCGATTCTGATACCTAAAAGGGTGTAGAAACTTTAAATGCGTTTTTTTTTCTCAAAACTTAATTTTCACACACTAGGTCCTTTTTCTCGGAGAAGGTCAATGTATAAATAATTTTGCGATAAAACGTCGGTTCAATTTCCAATTATCCTAGAGCCCAATCGGAGAAATAATGACGCATATGACGATCTCACTGCTTTAATTCCTGCACCAGCTGGATGTTATACGGATGTAGGCCAAGATCTTTGTGCAAAATGTCTACGTAGTAAATGGACGGAGCCATAATTCCTGCGACCCATGACGGATCGATAAATTTGGATTTTCGTCCACACTTTCAATTACAGAGGTGATATTCTCTTCAGTACGCACATTCCTTCAACGTGTTGGTTTTATTGAATCATTAGAGAGTATATGCTATGAAATCTATCCACAGTTCGACGTATGGCGATTAAGTGTGCCATAAAAATCAGGAATTCGTCTATAAGTTGCGCGAATCGATGACTGATTTTCAAAGTACTCGTAAATTTGGATAATTTAGTAGCGTTTTTCAAGCGTGAATCTATTCAGATTTGTCAGAGTATACTGATCATATGACAGTTCGTTTAACAGTAAACCCTTTCGTAAGTTCTATCTATGTATATATTCATATCTTCAGTTACCAGTTTGGTTTTTTTTACCTCGAGATATAGTCTAAATAGTGAAACTTCAGGGTGGGCCAAAAATAATGTCTACGCGTAAAAATTTTATAACTTTTGTGTTTATTATTATTTTTTATTGTCATTTTTTTTTTTTTATTATTTTTATGAAAAATAATATCAGATTGATACCCACCATTTTGACTATTTGTTCTATAGGAAATAATCAGCCACAGTTCAATCTGGGGGCAAATCGTCGCATTCGATATCGTGTAAAATCAATCGAAATTCCATATTTTGGTTTATTATTTAAAGCAGGGCTATTCAACCTTTTTGGCTCGCGTACCACAAAATTCACAAAACAATTTCGCGTACCACCAAAAAAAAATATTATGTATATGAAAAAAATAGGCACAACACACAACCAAAAAAATTTAAAAAAAAATTTTTATGTGTTTTATTTCTTGCATTTATTAATAAAAAAAAGTAAACAGATAACAATAACATAAAAAAAAATATATATTGTAGTGAGATCTCAGCGATTTCATTTGCTGTTTAACCAACTATTTAAAAATAAATAAAAATTAAAGAAAATTAACATAAAAAAATATTTAAAATTAATAAAAACGTAACAAAAATATACATAAAATTCATTTTATAAATATGTTTCACAAATTAATGAGATGGCTGACACTGCATGTTGGATATTAAAGATTTTATGTCTGGTTCAATTGTTGATAATTTCAATCTCATACTGGGCTCCAAATTTAATGATGTTCGATATTTATTTTTGATTATTACCATTGATGAAAATCCTTTTTCACATAAATATGTAGAGGTGAATGGTAACAAATATTTAACTGCTTCATGATATAACGATTCATATTCAGTTTTCTGTTTTATCCAAAATGAAAAAATATTGGTGTTTTGGAAAACAAATTTTTGTGCTGGATCACATGATAAATCAATTAATGATTCCCTGTCTTTTAGGCTCAATATGGAATGTTGTTGATCTAAAAACGGATTTTGTATCCATAAATATTCTTCGTGACTTTCAGGAAAATATTCATTAAAAGTAGCTATTAACAGTTTACAATGACTGGTAATGCATTTTTTTAATTCAATTGTGGGTTCAATTTCATTTTCAAGTAGAAATTGTTCCAATTTGCAAAATGATTCGAAATTGCTATTTTCAACAGCACTGACCATTAAATTTAATTTTTTATTCATGGCTTTTATTTTTCCTTGCACTTCAAATGGAGTTTTTGATGAACCTTGTAAACTTAAATTTAAATCATTTAAACGCGAGAAAATATCTGCTAGATATGTTAACTTTGCTAACCAAATTGTGTCTAAGAATTTATCGGAGAAATCATTGTTCATTTGTGATAAAAATATTTGAACTTCCGATCGTAGCTCCACAAGACGAGTTAGCATTTTTCCTCTTGACAACCACCTAACCTCAGTATTTAAGAGAAGACTGGTATATACACTGTCCATTTCAAAACACAAATCTTTGAACAAGCGACAATTAAGTGATCTTGATTTTATAAAATTAACAATTTTTACGGCGTCATCAAGAACTTCTTTAAGGTCACTCGATATTCTTTTGGCAACCAAAGCTTCCCGATGTATAACACAATGAGTAAATTTACAATTCGGAGCAACATGTTTTACTTTTGTGATTACCCCATTATATCTACCTGTCATTGCCCGGGCACCATCAGTACAAAGCCCTGCACATCGCTTCCAGTCTAAATTATTTTCCTCAATAAAGTGATTTAACTTTTTAAATATTTCAGTTGCTGTAGTATAAGTCGGCAGGGCCTCACAAAACAAAAACTCTTCCTTAAACTCCATTTGAAAAATATATCGAATGTATACAAGTACTTGTGCACAATTTACTACATCGGTGCTTTCATCTATTTGAAGAGCAAAGTATTCGCTTTGTTTAATCTGATTTATAGCTAATTGTTTTACATATAACGCCATATCATTTACCCTGCGACTCACTGTAGTATCTGACAGAGATAGTGATGCAAGTTTTTTTACTTGGTCTTCTCCTAACATGCAACTCACTATGGACTTTGTAGCTGGCAATATTAGTTCTTCTGCAATGGTAAAAGGTTTGCCGCATTTTGCTATTTGGTAGGAGACTAAAAAAGATGCTTCTACTGCTTTGTTTGAAGTACCAGCAAACGATTTAATATTAGTTTGATTGGCTTTCATTTCACTTTGTTTTTGCAAAAAAAAATCTTTTGGTTTGTTTTCTAAACTAGGATGCTTTGTTTGTATATGCCGCTTTAAAAGTGATGGCTTCATGGACTGATTGGACAGAACTTCGTTACATATAACACACTGTGGGCGATCATCCGAAAATTCTGCTACAAGTACACTAAAACCAAATTTAATATACTCCCCATCATATCGTCTCGTACTTTTGTATTTTTTTGGAGCGCTGGTGGTCGGAGGAGATCCGGGTCTTTCAACTTGTTGTACTTGTGAATAAGTTTGTTGAGGTTCATTCGAACTAGCTGGACAATCATTATTTTTATCTTTATTCGTTTCTTTCTTTCTTATTAACCACTTATCCATAGTAACAAATAAAATATAGAACAACTGCACCTGTATATGGAAATATGTCAACTAAAACTAATATCCATCAATATGTACAAAAATAAATCAAACGCAAATTTACAGTATTTTCTATGAAAATTTTGTTACAAAAAAAAATCATAGCAAATAACAAAGAGCGAAACGTTTTTAAAAAAAGGGAATTTTTTTTATTTTTTTGCGATTGATATCAAGAAATATTTTTCCTTTGTCTTATTTAAATAAAATAACGTTTAAAATTGTTATAAAAAGTGTAACATATTTAAGAGCTTGAAAATTTCCCCAAAAATAAAAAAATATCATATAGCAACACAAATCAATACAAATGGTGTTTTTTTAGTTGTTAATTTATAGTACAGATGGCGGAATTTCGGAAAAAAAATTTCGAAAAAAGTATACTTTCAGGATGGAAAACAAAATAAAAACGTTTTGGGGAAAAAAGCAATAGTTAATGAAAAAATTGTTTAAATATTCAAAGATTTCGCGTACCACTTGGAGAAGTCTCGCGTACCACAAGTGGTACGCGTACCACAGGTTGAATAGTGCTGATTTAAAGAATACTGACAATCGTCAGACCTTTTTTCACCTTTACTAAAGGGTGATTTTTTAAGAGCTATAGGAAAGTTTTCCAAAAAAAAAACACATAAAATTTAGAAAAATGCATGAAATCTTTATTTGAATCGATAGTACGGTCCATATAATTTAATGTTTGAAGATTATTTCATGCAAATGTTGACCGTGACCATAAACCGCACCAAACTGTGACTTTTTCTGGATGCATTGGTAGCTCTTCTAATGCTTCTGGCTGATATTCACTCCAAAATCGACAATTCTGCTTATTTACGTACCCATTGAGCCAAAAATGAGATTCGTCGCTGAACACAATTTTTCGGTAAAAAAAATCATGTGAGTCCGATCACAGGGAAGATGTGTAAACATCTAGTAATTAAAGATTTTTTATGTAATTTTTTAAAATCAAACAGAAAGCGTCATCTATGTATCACTTATAGCAAAAACTGTTTCAGCTAATTCAACAACCTTTTGCTGTAAAACGTTAAAAATATCCCAATATAAACTTATATAAGTGATACATAGATGACGCTTTTAAAAAAGTGGCATAAAAAAACAGTCTTATCCCGCTAGGGTTGGAAATTAGTTCAGAAACACAAGAATAATTAGTTCTTCTGTAAACACCACTAGGTCCATCTCAGATTACCCTTAAGTATATTTAACCGGCGAATTTAACATGGGCTTGTCATTGGAGGAAACCAATTGACTTCCCTCTCGTTTACACTACACCAACTTCTTCTATAGTTCCGAAATACTATTTACGTATCTAGTTTTTTGGAACTAACTACGTAATCGACATAGCAGGACTGTTTCTCACTCTAATCACTAGTAATTGTTGCCTACACTAATTACTTGGATCTATTACCAAACTAGCTATTTAAATCAAAAATAAATTAGATTTTGTTTAAATTTTTTATTTTTTAATGAGAAATTCTTAAATTATACATATAATTTAATATATATATACATATATATTTATTGCAATAAAAAAACAAAAATTCAATTATTCATTTAGATTTAAATATTTCAAGACAATAAACACAAAATTAAAATAAAGTAATTCATATAAAAAATATTCCTGAGATCAAAAAACTAAATCAATTATTATTATATAAAATAATATAAGAAATAAAAAACAAAATACATTTATGATCTCTTTTCTGACGCTGCTTTAGCAATACAAACATTCTTGAAATGCCGTTTCTTTTGTAACTGTATTGCTTTGCGAAGCTTCGCTTCCGCTGTTTCTTTGTCGGAATGTGGAATGGATTCTAGAAATGCAAAAATGTTACCTTTCAATTTAAAAATATTAAAAACATGATTGTTGTTACCTGTTAGAGCCGTGTAAAAATTGTCTAAATTTTTAAGATATTTTTTCCCATGAATCCCATCGATATTATATTCTATTATCAATTTATTGGGTAGAATATATTTTAGGTTTTTTTCTACTCCGGCAGGCTGAATTAGAGATCTCATAGCTTGAATCTATGAAATACAAAATTTTATAAAAATATCTATAAACATATATGTACTTATGTATAAATTTGTATGTCTTACGTATAAATCTCTGTTGCCGCTATTTATTTCATTATTTATATTTATAAGACTTTCGTCGCTTTTAATTGGAAATTTTTTTTTAAGAGATTGTGTTTCAGTTTTCTCACATAGGAGAGCCAAAAGCACACCATTTTGTTCCCCAAGAGTGTCGCCAATAAATTTAAGTTGACCTGGGTGTAATAAAAGAAAATCAATACAAATAAAATCAAATCAAAAACCATTCATGAAATGTATGTAAATAACAATGGAACTTATTTATAATATTTTATTAATATTTATGTAATATTTATGTACATAAATAAATTTCAATAATATATAAATAAAGTAGTTGTAAGCTTCTTACCTTTTATTTCGTCTATTTTCTGTTCCAAAATGTCACATCTTTTGCATGATCTCTCATCTGAAGAATTCAAAAGTGAAGAAAATTATTAATTAGAATATCTGTATATTAAAAATATGATATGACCTGTATTTACCATTTATTTTAGTAGCGACACGTCTAATTTTCTTTGGCGGACTTCCGTTCGTGGACATTTTTGGTAGTTACTTCGGACTTCATTAAAATTATTAAATAAAATATGAGTAAAATATGAATATTAAATATGAGCTTAAATTTGAAATGAGTTTGCAGTTATTAGACAGCACTGTGACGTTTTTAATAGCAACTATGCAAAATAGGCATTAGTACTAAATCGTGTTTGTATGGAATACATAATGCCTTGCATTCGAGGTCTTCTAAGTCAAAAGTTTCAATTTTGTCTGAAGCTTCAATATCTACTACATATATACCTAATGTTTTTGAATCGCACGGTTCTTCGTAAAAACTACGAATATTTATAAATCTTCTACCTATTACCGAATCTGCTGTAAATTGTTGAATCTGAATAGGTATGCTATTTTTTACAAAACAGATGTTATCTGGACTTTTTATACTCAGAATACAATTACGAAAAATGCACGTCATATTTGAGTCTGATACTCTTGGACCTGTCGGGTGTGTATGAGATACAAATCTGTCTTCAAGTATATTTCTATATATTTGCTGAAGAATCGAAGTTGGTTTTCGAACGACTTTTTTAAGTTTCTGCAGATAGTTCTCGAACCCATAAGCTGAACCTGTTGCTATATTACCTACGAGACTGATGGTATCTTTGAGATGTAACAAAATGTGTACATTATACGAAAAACTGTTTTCTCCAAAAACTATTGGGAAATTTTCGACAAACAAGTCTAGCAATGTTTGTGACGTCTCTATGTTTGACTTGCACTGCTTGGGACTGCAAAGTAATCTATACGCACAATGCAACAATAAAAATTCATAATATACATCATCATGAACGCTGTTTTTAAGAGCTATTATACCCGAATACAATACAAATTGGCGAAACTCTGTGGCTTTCCAATGTACCAAGTCATCTAAAGACCTTGGTTTGCGGGCGAACTCTTTCGTTACGTGGTTGCGCATATCAAGGAGTTTGGATGAAATGGCCTTTAAGTTGTCTATAGGTGTTTTGAAAACTTTTTTTTATTAAATATTCTTAACAAAAACTTTCGAGTGACACCAAGGTCAATTAGATGCATTGGATCTAACGTTATTTGTGTCACCATTGAAATAGCCAGATTCTCCAATGGCGATTTTGACGATAGATATTGACTAAAATGATGTTTCGGATATTTTCTTAAATTAAAATCGTTATCGGTTATTAAAATTCCTCTTTTAGTGGAGTATGTTAGAGTACCATAAATTTTTTTTTAGCAATTTGAGTACATTTTGTACATCCATTTGCCGATGTATGAGAAGGAGTACCGCTTATGAAAGCTCGGGCGGGAGCATCACAAATAATAGCTCTTATGTGAATTTTGAATAATTTATGGCCTATTTTTATGCCATGCTCGAGTACATTGGAAAAATCTGAAAAAAATTTTTGCAAATAATCTGTGCAGCTGTTTGGCTTGCTTCTACCAACAAAGACCCCCACAGGAAAAACTGGCATGCTCTCAATATTATTTACCCTTATTAAAATTGGTCAAAGCTGCGTCCTCGAGTTTCTATACACTGGCAAACCGTCGCTATTAATGTCCACGTTAATAACTTCGGGAAGAGCAATAGAACTAGATATTTTTTCCAATTGAGGAATTATTCCAATATGAAGATAGGACCCACCAGCAACAGTTTCAATTTCAGGCTTTATATTTATTTTATTTTTGCAAAACATAGACACTTCCACGTTTTCTCCCTTAAAATTCGTACCAGATCCTCAGCACATGCTCTTGTTGGTCTATGCTTCAAATATCACTCTCTTAGTTGTTCATTGAGGTCTACATTACCCGTCTCTGCTTTACCTATTTCCATCAACTCATTCAAGTTGTCATTTTCTATGTTGACGCTTATCCCACTTTCATCACCTATTTTTTGTCTTTTTGCTTCTAATTGTCTATAATCTTCATTGCAAGTTTCTAATGTATTAAATCTTTGTATAAAATTTTCCTTTGCACTTTTTACAATTCTTTTTAAATGTCTTTTGCTTGCCATCTTTACCTGATTAGAAAACACGTGTTATATATTTTTTTTTTAATTTTTCACAACTTCACTCCACAAAACTCACAATGCAACTGAAGAACGCTTAAATCAATATAGATTACAGGAACAAATTATACATTTTTTTTGTTTGTTTTAAGAATAACGGGACGTTTTTTTGTTTGTTTGATTTATAAAGGAAAGTACACTTGATGGATCACAACAGCAAACTACCAACAACGAAATGTGAACAAACGCACAAGTGGATCTGTTCTCGTTTACTTGGGGTGAGTTCGGTAGGTAGTGCGAAATACCGCGCTACAGAGATAGTAATTAATGGAAATTAATTTCCTTTTGTCAACTACATATATAGTTATTAGTGGCAGCTAGTGGAAACTGACTTCCAAGAGTTGACTTCCTATCTGCTTCTTAGTGACAATTGACTTCTTTGAAAACTAGCGGGATATCATAATTTTTTCACCAATACAATCATAAGTCACACAGCGTTATGTATCAGCTCTCACCTATTACGTGTTACACTGTTTTTGTGATGGTATTGTGAAATAGAAATTTACCCCCCTGCGCGTATAGATGTTTACACATCAAAAAGTGGATCTTCGGCCAACTCTCCAAGAGCCCATTCACCAAAAATTCTACGTTGCGGTAGGTCATTCGGCTTCAATTCTTGCACCAGCTGTATTTTGAAAGGCTTCACACCTAAATCCTTCCGCAAAAGTTTCCACGTTGTTGAGTAACAGAGGCCCAATTGCTGCGAACGGCGACGAATCGATAATTGATGGTCATCATTAACACTGGCCGATACAGCTGCAATATTTTCTTCAGTTCGCACTCTACGTAAGCGTGTTGATGGTTTAATGTCCAACAATGTAAATTTGGTGCGAAATTTAGTCACAATAGCCCGAATAGCCGCTTCAGTGGGTCGATTAAACTGACCATAAAATGGAAGAAGCGCGCGATTAACTTTCTTAACAGAGCACGCATTTTGATAATAAAATTCAATAACTTGCAAGCGTTGTTCGTTTGTAAGACGACTCATGGTTAAATTATAAACCAAACTGAAGATGTTTGACAATGAAACAAAACGCGAAACGTGCGTCAGCTGTTTAAACCAGTGTTGCCAAAAAGATAATATCTAAAAAATCAGCCTTTATTAACTATGGTCCATAAGTCGTTAGCTATGGCAGAGTAAAATTACCCTTAGTATTTTATCTTGGAAAATAAAAAAATAATTTCGATCGAATAATTTCGATAACGAGTGCGACGATTCGACCCCTGGTGAACTTGCTGGCCTGAATTTCTTCCCATAATTCGGTCATCAAAAATTTTAGTTAGAAGTGTAATTGAACGCGGGTTTGTGTGCTGTTGCTCCATCCTGCTGGAACCAATTGTTGGCTGCCACAGAAAGTACAAAATTATTAATCATAGTACGATACCTGTCCCTTTTCATCGGTATTGCATTACCATCTTGATTACCATACCATACTGTACACTTGTTTGAGCGCAGTTGCGCAGTTCGCATATTGTGCTTATTCACGTATTCATTAATATGGAAATGTGCTTCATCACTCATAATTAAATTGTTAAGAAAATCCAGGAAGCGTGTTACCCAAATTATTCGTTGCTGGTAGTCAACTGGGCCAATTGGACCTTGTACGGATGCATGAGTAAATGCCGAAATAAAATCAGCCGAAGTGATGTTCTCGACAAGCCAAGTTGTTTAGCACGTTTTAGCGCTGATTTTTCTGGATATTCTTCAAAACTGTCCCGTACATTCTCGGTCTATCCTCGGTCTTTCTGTTCGTGCCAAGTCTGACACTGAACCTTGTTGTCGGAACCGTATAATTAAATGATTTATTGCAGTTTGGCTAAGAGCATATCTGGTGTTGAAAAAATTTCGATAGTTCCATTGTGTCAGTAAAATTGAATTCCCATTGGAAAAGTAACATTTCACCACTTTGATCCGTTACTACACCATTTCCAATTGAAATTGCGAACTTTTCAAATGGAATTGAGAAAATTCCAATTGAAATTGAGATTTTCCATTTGTAGTTGAGAAAATTCCAAATGAAATTGTGATTTTCAATTTCAAATTGAGAAAATTTCAATTGAAATTAAGATTTTTCATTTGAAATTGGAAAAATTCCAAACGAAATTGAGATATTTCATTTGAAATTGAGAAAATTTCATTTGAAATTGAGAAAATTTCAATTGAAATTAAGATTTTTTTATTTGAAATTGAGAAAATTGAAAATGAAATTGAAAAATTCCATTTTAAACTGAGAAAATAATTACAAAATATTTAATTTCATTTTATTTGGTCCTCTACAAAAATTGTTATTGCCCACTTTATACTGTCTATTTGATATGTAAAAAATATATATGTATTTTAACAAGATTGGTTTGTATATTAAATGTCATACAAAAATGTCTAAATGCAAAAAAATTATTGTCTAAATTATTGTCATGCAAGATGGAATTAAAAGACAATTGTGGAATATGTTTAGTCAATATGACGCTTGGAGAAGTAAAACGTGTTGTTCCCTGCCGTCCTTTATTCCATTCCAAATGTTTTTCGGCATCAAAAACTCGATGCCCATTAAATATGTAGAAGTGTAATTGATAGTAAGTACAATATATATATATGGCCAAGGCCACCGTCAGTAACGTCACGCTCTTATACATATTTTGGTCAATATCTTTACAAAATACAATTACTTCTCCCAACTTGAGAGCGGCATATGAATGTTGTCGTCATAACTGTTGTTTCATACGCAGACTATTTTGCTGTATCTCGTTTTCTTGTGAAGTTATGACCATTTTAAGCCGTCAGTAACGTCACCGGCTTTTGGAAGTGTCTTTTTAAGTTACTGAGCGTTTTTGTAAAAATGAGCGAATTGAAAAGAGTTCATGTTTATTATTGCCCAGTATTTTAAAAAAGGAAGGATGAATGATGATTTTTATCTAAAAGGTGGGCTTAATATTTTATGTTTTGATCATGTAAATGACATAAAAGCAGTGTCAGTAACGTGACGCAAAATGTCAGTAACGTCACACGTACGAATTTCGTTAGGATTTTCGGGTCTTTTTTTCTTGGGTTAATAGAGAAACCCTAAACGGCCAAAAAATCGCAGTAGAAGAGTTTTAAGATGCAACCCTGGTGATATATTAAGACAAAACCACTTTTCGCACAAATCTCATAAAAAAAATTGTAGTAAATCGGGCTTGCCCTTTAGAGATTTTTGTATGATAGAGTAATAGTTAATTAAATTATCTCTTCAATGATGTGTATGGCTTGAGGGTTGAAATTGGTTTTTGACCAGTTTTGCATCATTAAAATAAAAATTTGTAATGTTTCCCTACTTTTCCGTTTTAGCGGCTATTTAGTACGAAAAATGTCGAATTGACTTCTGTTTTTCTTTTTTTTTTTTTTTGCCAATTATTTGTGAAATTTCTTCCTAAATGGTGATAAAACTTTTGTGTCAGTATTTTGAACTAAAGCCAGGACACTCTGTAAAATAAAAACACATTATTATCGGAAAATAAAAAAGTCTTTATTAATTTCAGTCTTGTTAATTATTGCAAAATTAAAGCATCACTTCAGTTGTATTTTTATTTTTAAACATAAATAAACATAAAATATTACAAAAAAAGAAATTTTGGGTGTCTTTAGCTGATTGTTTTAATTTCTGTCGATATTTCTTGCTTCTATCGCGGCCAGCAGCACGGCGCATAGAAATCGCCTTTCCCAATTCACTTATTGGCATTAGTTGTTCTTCCTCTTTTCTGTTAGCCCTCAATTTTTTCATTGCTTCGGCCTTTTTCTTTTTGTACTCGTCGTATTTGTTGCTTTCTTTTAGCTTTTCAACATAACGCTTGTCTCTTTGTGCACCAGGGATCGGAGTCTAGCAATTAAATACCAAATTATTAAGCAAAAAAGTAAAAAAAAAAATAAAAAAATTCCGTCAGTAACGTCACGCAATCTTTTCCTGCAAAAATTCCCTGCTATATGCAAATAAGGCTTCATTTAAGCATTGATTATGAAAGTACTTCAAATATACTCAAAAAAAATCAGCTCATCCAACCTCTTTTCTAATTAGTTAATGCATAAAAAAACATTTTATAAAATTTTGTCAGTAACGTCACCATTTATTTGCGGTTGATTACTTTAAGCCGTAATTGGTCCAAAAGCCAAGCTTTGTACACAAATTTGCTTGCTAATCAATAGTTTGATTTATATTCTATCCCAAAAAAGTAATCATCTGCCTAAAGTACAAAAAAATAACAACAAAATTTACCTTTTTCGCCGACATTGGTATATTTTCCAACTACGCCTTGCACGTGCCACTTATGAAAAGAATGTAAAATGTCAAAGCAGACACAAATTTTGCACTGGCATACAGTGCTGCCATATTCTATACATATTTGACATTTGAAATGTAAAAAAAATTTTGGGCTTTGTGACAGAAAAAAAATAATATATGGTTTCATTTTTCGTGGCCCTGCCGATATGTACAAACAATAAAAGAAAAATTTCTTAATTATGTTTGATTGTTATTTATACATATGTAGATGCAGAAGCAATAGAGAGAACATTGTACAAGAAGCACTGTGAGCAAGACCGAGTCCGAATAGTGGAAGCGGCCAACAATTGATGTGAATTTGCTGTGTCATTAGATATTCCATACAAAACTACACATCGATGGGTAAACGAAGCGAAGGAAACCCCATCAAGAAGAGGAGGTATAAAGCCGCATTCTTTAACTGATAAAGAAGTGGACATAATATTATCATGTGTTGAAGAAAAACCAGATATCACCCTCAAACAGATTTGTGAGAAAATTGTTTCGAGGTTGGAAAAACATGTGGCTATTTCAACTGTTTCGAACACCTTGCATGGAAGACTTTATTCCATAAAAGCCTTTCATGTAGAACCAGTGGCAATGAACAGCCCAGATAATAAAAGGAAACATATGGACTACGTCACGAAACTTAATGAATACCTAAAGGAAGGAAAGCAGGTGGTCTGGATAGATGAGATGAATTTTATTTTATTCTGCAGCAGGAAACATGGATGGTCGAGAGTGGTTTCCCGGGCAGTTCAAACAATTACTACCTCACGTGGCCCTAGCGTGCATATGATAGGAGCTATAGGTGTTCTTCTAATGGATAGACGCAGGGGATCATTTACAGCAGACTATGCCAATGAGTGGGTAGAAGGGCTCTTACAGAAATGAGAAGAAATCGGTAACACGTTTTCTGAGCTCGGTTTAGTTTGAGATAATGCCCCTTATCATAGCAGACTGGAGCAATTGGAGGAAAACTCTCCTGCTACTCTGCTTAAAATGAGCTCCTACTCTCCTATGTTGAACCCAATTGAAAATATTTGGTCCAAAATCAAAAGACAATTGAAATCAAACATGACCATTCCATTCGTTACACCACCGAACATTGGAGATCAACGGCTCATATTCCTGGAAAACATAATAGATGATTCCAAAGGAATAGTAACAATTGGAGATTGCAGCAGAGCCATTCAGCATGCAACAACCTTTCACCAAAGGGAGGATATGCAAGTCGGAAACTAAATATCTCATTTCCTTATATAATCTCATTTCCTATAATCATAATCATAATCATAATCATAATCCCAATTTATATTTAATTTTTTCATAAATTTTCAATAAATTTTCAATAAAAACTTTTATTTTATTTTTTACCAAAAAATTTAAAAATCGTTTCTATTTTCTCAATTGCATTTGTAATTTTACCAATTTCAAATGAAAAATTCTCAATTTCAAATGAAATTTTCTCAACTTCAAATGAAAAATTCTCAAATTAAAAGTTCTAAGAAATAGTAACCCCGTACTTCCGAAAAAAAAAAAATAGATAAATATATTTTAGTGATTTTCGAATTTAACACAATTCACAATGCACTAAAGTGCAGTTTTGTTGTTACCTAGTGTTATTACCATCTGCTAACAATTAAAATGCAGCCTCATTACATACTCTTCGGCCGAAATTGATCATCTTGACAGACATACATATCTTAACTTACTGCAAGGATTGATGTCTTTCAATTCTTAAGTTCCTGAAACAAATATGTATCAAAACATTTTCTTCAACTGTTTGACTGCGACGGACATTGAAAGAACTAATAGGAATGGATATCATATACTATTAATAACTAGTGATTAAAAATATTTAAAGAGTTTTACCGAAACAGGGTATTACTGTGATGAAATCATAATACATTGAAAAAATGGATCATCTCATAAATCTAACTGTTAAAATTTTTCTATGTGGAAAAATTTGGAATTAGAACTTTTGTTTTCAATTTTCGATTGTTTTATATATTGTTTTTTTTTTTTGTATTTAACTTCGCGTGACAGGATTCACTAGAACACCACCCAACAAAATGCCATACAAACACACATTTGTACGGAACTTATACATATAGTAACATAAGCTAAACCAAAAAAAAGTATTATTACTTTTGTATTTGTATAGGTACTCATCTATAAATTTTGTTGCCAAAAAAGAAAAAAAAAACAAACAAAATTTCGCTTACTAGCTACCAAACTAATCATGTTAAATAGTTGGCTAAAAACATTAGAAAAACTTAAAGAACCCACTGATATTTGTAACGCATTTAGACTGTTGCTGGAAGGCTATGGATGTAAAAGTCAGACTTTTTAAACTCGGGAAGGTATAAAGATTGGCCAGTGTGGCACTACCGGAGCCATTGGATCGATACCACAGGTGAGACTGGAGGTTAAGCTGAATATTATGCGATTGAATATATAGGCAACGAGGGTGGCTCTCCGATTAAGGAATACATCACAATCCTCCGGACAGTGAGCGAGATACAGGTTGATTATTGTGTAATTTTACAAACAGAATAGCCACCACGCAAAACTGGACAGCAGACAGGGTTGAGATCTTAGTTTATATTGATGGTTCGAAGGTGAAAATAGCAACAGGGTCAGAAGTTTACTCGGGGTAATTCGACATGCGGATGTTTCGTGTTTTTTCCAGTCGCGATTCATGCAATTCACTTAGCAACGAAAATAGTTTTATTTATTTGATGGCTTAGCACAACAAGTCAGAAATCTTATAAGTTACAGTACTAGTGACTAATAAGAACACAGATCATATTTAACAATAACATATAAGGAATAAAAAAATTATAGGTAACAAATGTGTAAAGAATTGAATTAAATAATTTCGTGGATAGTCTGCCCCTGCTCACATCCTTAGAGTCGAAGACAGTTAATTCAAAATAAATAAGTTATTGTATTAGGTGTCTGAACTGAATTCGACAATCCACCTTGAGCCTGATATGGCTTACGGGATTTAGAGTGGGGTCGTAGGAAAAGAATTGGTTGGCAAGTGTACGCGAAATGGCTCCTAATCGGTAGAGTGGACAACTAAAACTGATATTTAAAACCATTTACCCGAGCCATCGAACATCGAAGAGGCAGCTGACCTTAAATGGATGACCAGATGGACGCAGCTGGCTTCTTGCAGGATATCCCAGATTCTATGGACCTCGCCAAATCCAAGAACACTTTTGGTAAAGGAGCAATCAGCCTACTTATAGGAGTGATCACTGCACACTCTAATAGGGTAGGTGGCATAAGTGTCCCAGGAGCCGACTACAGTAGGAGATGTATGGTTGGCAATGAGGAGGAGTCAGTACAACATCTACTGCGTGAGTGCTAAGAACTGAAGATATGGCGCTTTAGATCTCCAGGACAAAGATTTTTTAATAACAAAAATTCAAAAATTCAAACAACAGTTCATTTGAGTAGCATTTAACAGATATTTTTTAACAAAGTTAACAAGTATTTATATAATCTAAAAATAATTTCGACTTTTGTTTTGTCTCCTATGATTTTCTGAGTTTGATTCTCTTATAAGAAACAAAATAAAATCTCCGATCATATTTTCATTCCATAGTCCCTTATAACGTTGCTCCGAGTTAATTTCAAACTCGGCATATCTCCATGCTTTTTTAATGAAGTTGTGAATGCTGAAATATGGCCAACCGATATTAAAGTGCGTCCTTTTTTAAATTTTCCAAGAAAACCAATGCCGGAAAGGCATAATTAGTTTGTGGAAAATCTGGCTTTAATATCTACTACCAGAATTTATCAGGAATGCGTACAAAGTCCAAAATGGTTCATGATTTTTCTTCTCAATGTGAATATGATGTAATTGTGTTGGTGGAAACATGGTTAAATGCTGAATTTTCTGATGCTGAATTTTTTGATCTTAATCTTTTTAATGTCTATCGGAAGGATAGAAATGAGATTCTCATCGGCTATTCTAGAGGTGGTGGAGTACTTGTTGCAGTCAAGCGTGAATATAAGTCATCCTCAATTGCCATCGATAGTAAGGATGGTTTAATAGATCAACTGTTTGTATCAATCTATAACCCTACTTTTTTATTTTATGTTTGTGTGTCATACACTCCATCTGCAAGTACAGATGAAGTGTATGAGGCACATATTTCAAATATCATTGCATTAGATGAGAAATTGGCCGAAAATTCTCGAATCTGTGTTTTAGGAGATTTCAATCTTTGTGATAGTACAGAGTTATTACCTAGTAATATAAATAAATGTAAGGAGATCAATTTCATTGATAGTATGTTAAGTTTAAATTTGGTTCAAATTAATCATGTTTCTAACCGCTTAAACTGTTTTTTGGATCTGGTTTTTGTTCCAGATGATTGTAAGTTATTTTTTTTTTTTTTTTTTTGTTAACCAACACTCAGGGGATGCCCCCTACAAATGCAGTGCATTGTGTTGATTTAAGGAAAATACTTTGACTTAAATTTTATTAGATTATAACTGTCAGGAAAGACCTCTGCGGGGAGTTTATTCCACATACGGCTAGTTCGACTGATAAACGAATTCTCTCTGTAATGCGTTGTGCGGTCAACTGGACAATAGACTACAAACGGATGTGATCTACTAGAGAAACGGGTAGAGCGAAGCGAAACTTGGGCACTTGGAATAAGTTCGCTAATCTCAGAAGAACATTTCCCATGGTAATATCTATAAAACAGTTCTACACAACCCACATTCCGACGGTGTTCCAATGAATCAATAGAATTGGATACCCTACTGTCATTGATGAGCGCCAACGCCCTCCTTTGCACACGGTCCAGTAGCTCCAAAATAGACTTCGAAGCCCCTTCCCATATATGGGAGTTGTATTCCATTTTCGGTCGGATGTAAGTGGTATAGATTTTAAGGAGATCAGAAGGAGTGAAGTAATTTCTACACCGTTTTAGAAAACCAAGACACTTGAGAGCTTCTTTCGACACTTGAAAAACATGCTCGTTCCAACGAACATCACATTGAATTCTCATGCCCAGAACATCAAGAGTATCCGATTCCTCAATACCTATAGCACCCATATATACAGATGACATTGTTGATTCCATGGCCCTATGGGTCAACATACAACATTGGGTCTTCAGCGCATTAAAATCAACCCTATTCGCTTTACCCCACTCGGAGATTGTTAAGAGGTCTTGATTGAGTGTGTCATTCATTGTCCGCCTTTTGCCCCCCAACCTCCAAGAGGCTTGGCCTACAATTAAAGGAAAATGAATGACAAATGCTACTGTCATCTGCGAAAGACTATATAGAGTTAAAAGTTTGGCCAAGAAGGTCGTTCAGAAAGATAATGGAAAGAGAAGGAGAAAGAACGGAATCTTGGGGTACCCCTGAATTAAGCTGAAACTCATTAGATGAGACCCCATCAATAACAACACGTATTGTTCGGTCTCTGAGAAAAGTCGATATAAATCGAGAGAAGTCATTATCGACCCCAAATGCAATAAGCTTTGATATCAATGCACCGTGCCATACACGGTCGATTGCCTTGGAAATATCCAGAGCAAACACTTTACTTTCGCCAAAATTGCGAATGGATCGACTCCAGCGCTCAGAAAGTAGAGCTAACATACTGTCGATCATTAAGAAGTGAGTTGGCCTCTACGTAGTTTACAAGGTGGAAATTGATCATGCTCTCCATCACCTTTGAGAGCGCAGAGCAGATTGCAATTGGACGGTAATTTTCAGGGTTATTAGCCGCACCTTTTTTAGGGATTGGCTGGACATTAGCAACCTTCCAGCAAGAGGGAAAGACTCCCGCACGATACGAAAGGCTGAAAAGGTTGGCCAATGTACTGGCTAGCGTCGAAGAGTACTGTTTCAGCACCAGTGCTGGTATACCATCCGGTCCCGGAGACTTGTTAATGTTGAAATCCGAAAGAACCCTTTTAACTGCACGTGCTCGAAAGAATATTTTAGGCATAGTACAAGATACTCTTTCGAGTTCGGGCAGTGGTTGATCGCTATCCGGCAAAAATGAATTTTTTGCAAAAAGTTTAGCTAAAAGGTTAGCCTTATCAACCGGGTCAGTGAATATTTGGTTTTATCTATGTGAAAGTTTGCTGGCAATTTCTCCTCATAATGTACACCATAGTGCTTTATTACTTGAAATAGATCCGTATTGCTTTTTTCAAATATTCTCAATGTCCAGTATCCTTTAATTTCAATTTTAACCAATGTAATTTTGATATGATAAATACTTTACTTAGTGATGTTGTTTGGGGACAGGTATTTTCGTGCAAATCAGCATCATCGTATTATGAGGAATTTTTAAGTACTGTTTTGGGAATTTGCAATGTAAATATTCATTTAAAGAAAGCCAAACCGTATAAGCTAGCTTGGTATACTCCAGGTCTTAAAAAACTCAAAAATCTCCGTAATAAGTTTCATAAACATTATATTGATTTATCTATTATCAAAGATTATTTAATTTTTTAAACAAATTTTTGTATAAACAATTTATTTTGCAGAAAGAAGAGCAAATAAGAAGTAATCCGAAATCTTTCTGATCTTTCGTTAAATCGAATATTCCATCGAAGATTATGTATGGGGGCCGTGTTTCTGTATCGGGGAACGATGCCTCCAATATGTTCGCACAATATTTTAGTTCAAACTTTGAATCTTCAACGATCCATGCAGCTAGATTCTCAAATTTACCTGATATGCTAGACATTGGTTTCCTAGAAGTTTTAGAAGATTACGTTTATAACGCTATAATGCAAACAAAAAACAATATGAAGCCTGACTCTGATGGTCTATGTGCTTATTTATTGAAAAAATGCGCACCATCAATAACTTTTGCTCTTACTTCACTTAACCAAGGAGTGTTTGTTGATAGATGGAAGTTGGCATTTATTATACCCATTTATAAGAATGGCAGAAAGGATGATGTAACTAGTTATAGGCCGATATCCAAGTTGTCATGTGTTTCGAAAGTTTTTGAGCATGTGGTGTATAAAAAGCTATTTTTCTTAACCAAGTCTATTATATCTCCATGTCAACATGGGTTTTATTCAGGAAGGTCAACTACCACAAACCTAATAGTTTTTAGTGAGTATTGTTTATCAGCTTTAGAATTAGGCAAACAAGTTGAGGTCATTTATACTGATTTTTCTAAGGGGTTTGATAAGTTATCCTTAGATATTCTTTATTCTAAGTTGCAAGGGATGGGTTTCCATTCAAATTTCTTAATGTGGATAAAGTCATATCTATAAAATAGAATATGTAAAGTAGTTGTTGAAGGTTATGAATCTTCGCCATATGAGCAAGTATCAGGCGTCCCTCAAGGTAGCACCTTGGGTCCGCTGTTTTTTAATCTTTTCATAAATCATATATCAAGTTGTTTTTCTAATGTAAATTATTTATTATATGTATACTGATGACTTAAAAATATATATAGTAAAATAAATTCTATTAATGATGTATTAAACCTTCAAAATTATTTGGACAACCTGCACAAATGGTGTTTATTCAATAACCTTCAGTTAAATCTGGATAAATGCCTTCACATCTCTTTCACCAGATCTAGAAACCCAATTCAATCGGTCTTCAAAATTGGTAATTATAAATTGAAAACTGCAGACTCAACAATTGATGTAGGTGTTGTTTTTGACTCAACAATGTCTTTTATTCCACATATTAATTATATTGTTCCAAAAGCTTATGCCATACTTGCGTATATAAGAAGGAGTTGTTCTGACTTTTCTGATCCATGTACCTTTAGATTGTTATATACATCTTACGTCAGAACAAAGTTAGAATATGCTGCTTCTGTTTGGAGCCCACTGGAATATACATTTCTCGTATTGAGAGAGTGCAGCGTATTTTCCTTAAGTGTGCACTTTCATCATTTAAGTTTGTTGATCTTATACCCTCATATAGATCAAAAGGTTTATTATTAGGTCTCGAAACATTGGAACATCATCGCAGATTTCAAACTGCACTATTTGTCTTTGATATAATTTCTGGTGGTATCGACTGTCCAGATTTGTTATCGCAAATAAAATTGTATGTTCCACCTAGAATACTTCGTCACCATAATATTTTTTGTATTCCATATCATCGCACAAACTATGCCCAAAACAGTACTTTAAATCGCGCGTGTGCCGATATAAATGCTATTAATGAAATAGCTATAAATGGAATCCCAAACCAACTAATAGAGTTTTGTACATCAAAAGATTCTTTTAAGTTACTTCTCTTTACATTATTTAATTTATTTAATTATTTTAATCATAGTCTGTAAGGAAATCATGTTCCATTGACTGAAATAAATGAAATGAAATCGTTCACCATGCTCGTCGCTTACGGCACCAAAGTTTTCCGGAAAAAAGTCCAAATGCGAATGCAAGAAATTAGAAATTTAGAAAAATAAACTAACATGAATAAAAAATTAATTTAATTACTATTTACCAAATCACGAACGATTTCTTTGTTATTTGGACTCTTGATGTATTCTGGAAAGTTGGAAACAATTTGCTGAAATTAATTCCACGCAGCTTTTTCATCTGGTGATAAAAACTCTTTAAAGATAGGGCTTAGAAGCAGTTTTCGAATTTGAGGACATCGAAAATGCCTTTGGAAATATTCTTTTTAAATAATCAAAGGCTCTACTCTCTTTGTCTAGTACTTTAACAAAATTTTTAACTATGATTACTAAGATTACATTGTCGTTTTTAATCAATGCAGAATACTTCACATTATGTATGCCTAGGGTGCTTTCGGCTCTTGTTTTCCAATCCTTTTTTTTTATGTAGTCATTTTTACGATCGCGGCTATCCCAGAGGCAGAGAAAAGAGCAATATTTTGTATAGCCACCTTAGAGAGCTCTTATAATAGCAAACACTTTCAAGTCGCAACACACTTCCCAACTGTGCTTTTCATTGTTCAAATTTCTTAATAAAGTAACCATAGTTTGATGGCAAGTGAAAAAAAGTTAAGAACCATTTTAACTGCCTTAAACTCAACGTATTCGCTTGATTTTTTTTTTGTTTTATAGATTGTCGATGTATTTTTTCTACGTTTTTGTGTCTAAGATAGGTAAAACCAGTTAAGCCATGATCTCTCTTTCGGTAATACATTTTATTAGAAATGAATAAAAATATGACATTTTATCTGAGCGGTATTGTATTATTGCAATAATGGTTGAATTTCAACCACTGGGCGAACACTTGTAATGGTACGGTTTGGGTGGAATTTCCTTTTCCGTTTCCCTGAGCCTTAACGGGTCGCACGTGCTGGCAGGGGGCCCAGCTCGCCGGATGGGTGGGATCTTGTTAAGACCCAGGGAAACCGCACTACAGATTTCACGTGCGATTTAAAAAAACTGTCAAATAAAAAACGGACCTCTATTGGGATGGATGGCCATACTTACCTTGGGATTGGGGACGAGGTGTTCTGCCCCTTTTGCCCTCCCTACCTTGTTACCTATGATCCATCTTATTTGGAGGTAACCCACTTAAATGAAAAGAAAAATTTGGTTTGGTTTGGTTTTCTACATTGGGTTATAAAAATTAATTTTATTCGCCTTTCATTTTAAGGTTATAATTTAAAATTTTAAATTATATTAGCAACATTCTTATGGTAACCACTTTATGTTTAGGAAAAAAATTTAATTTTAGGATATTTTTAAATTTTCGCAAAATTTTATTTTTAGGAAAATTTTACTGTTTAGGAAAACTTTAAATTCTAGCAAAATTTTACACATATTTAGGAAGATAATTTTAATTTAGGAAAATTTTAATTTTAACAAAATTTTAACTTTATCAATTTGAATTTAGCACTATTTAATTTTAGCACAATTTATATTTAGCGCAATTTAATTTAGAAAAATTTTACTTTTAATGATATTTTAATTTTAGCAAAATTTTTTTTTTTAATTTTAGAAAAGTTTTATATCTATACCTGTAGTGGTGCCCTCGTAGGGTCTAGGTAATAAAAATTATAAAGAAAGAAAATGTGTGTCCAGGTTAATAGCGTTACTGGTATGATTGCGTTTTTGCGCAGCTAAGCTCGCCGGATGGGGTGGTTCTTGCTATTCAACCGGACCTTTCTGGGGGACTACAAAAAAATTCATACCAGTCTATTACATAAACAAAAAAATTAAAATTTGGGGACCCGAAGTAAAAAAAAATCTTATGAAGGAAATCTACCTGCACACTCACGGATTGCTAAACTTTAAAATACTTTAATATTTAAAATACATTGATATTTAATTTAAATATATTCAACATTTTAATATTTTAGCGTTTCACTATTTCAACATCCTACCATTTTATACTTCAAAAAAAAAATCCATATCTCAAAGCTGTTGATTAACGCAAAAGGTGCCAGATACATATGTATATATGTACACACATACTTGTATATATCTAATTAATATACACATACCTATGCGTAGACACATATGTACCTGTATACGGAGCGGTTCGATGTTTCTCCTACTCCTTTCCCTCCCTCTTAGGATAAAAAAACCTACCGTGGTAACCTACATAATTTTCCTTTTTGTTACCCCTAACGCTTACACTCACCTCAGCTTATCCACTTGCTTTCATATGATCTTAGAACTCGTTACTCCATCAGCATGCCGTACCGTTCAACCTTTATACCCGTTCATGTACCTCTTTATACTTCCTCATTCTTTTGGTGTCCGTCCGTCATTTAGTAGTTCATATTAAGTACGTCGGTGTCCGAAACTTTGACCGAATCAGATGTATATATGACGCCTTTAATCAGACATAAATAAATACCTAGGGTTCTTCTAATACGGATAAAGGGCAATTACTAAAAATTTTATTAAAAAGGGGAATTCCACTTTTGGATATACAAGTACTAGGAAAATAAAAGAACGCGTATAGACTTGTGTGTTATCGAAACCACAAGTTGTTCAAGAAAAATACCTAAATATAGCTATATATTATTATATGACAGCATGTGGCCCCGGGCCAATGCCTCACTTAGTAGTCTTAATTAGATTAGAGGTTGCTAACCGTTGCGTCCGGCAAAAAAAACGCTAATCGATATTCTAATACCACAACTCGGTGACCATCACCGGGTGAAAAAAAAAACTTAAAAATTTGTATAACCATACAATTTAATGGCCTCGCCTACGCGATTTCGGTGACCAACGCTTCGCTTAGCTTTTATTTTCACTAAGAATAAAATTAAAATAAAATATATATAATAAATAACATATGAGACATATACTAAGACTACATATATATATACTTTTTACGGCTGTTCTGGTTCTCGTCGTCTGTCGTTTGTCGCTCGTCGTCAGTCTTTTGTCCAGGTAGTCAGAAGCATAAAAAAGGAAATAAATACAAAAAAAATATACGGAGTACCTTGGTTTACTTTTTTTTTTTGTTGTCCACTATGGATGCTGTTGGCGTCGCTGGGCTGGTTGTTGTGGCTGGTGTTGCCTTGCTGGTAATTGCTGTTTAAATTGTGAAGCTGCTGTTGTTGCTACAGTTGCGGTGTTGTCTTGCTGGTAATTGCTTATCTTTTTGTTTGTTTAATAACTCAGATGTTTCTTGGCGTCTTGCAAACTGTTTGCGAACACCTTCTTCCTCCACGGAAATCAAATAAAAAAAAGTCCACGACCACGCCGACAAAACCTCCTTTTATATCCTCTTTTCGAAAACCAAAAAAACGCCATCATGTACGCCAGTCGCCATGTTTTCGGTCAAATTTTTTTTCTTCGTCGTTAAAGAAACTACCGCAGCGTTGTGAATTATCTACGACCTAGGGTTGCATTTTAATGCACCCTGACTTTTCTTCTTCTTCGCTAATTAATTCAGAGTGCATTAGAATGCAACTCTAAACTATCTAAAGGTATCCATGACATACCTTTTTTCTTAAATTTATAATTAGAAATGTTTATTTACGTAGGAAAATTTATTTCTATTTAGCGTAAATTTATAAAATTTCTTAATGTAGTAAAAATTTTAATTTAATTAGAAAAATTTATTAATTCGGTAATATTTTTAAATTTAATGAAAATTTAAAATTTAGAAAAATATTTATATTTTACAACCATTTTATTTGGAAAATTATGGGTATTAAAATAAAAATTACCGCCTTATCGCTGGTGTTGCATCCCGATGAGGTACCGATGAAGCTGCTGCCGCCGGACGCCGTGGTTGTGTCTCGCAATATGCCATTGGAAAAAGTTGGCCATAGCTGTATTAATGATGATATTGTTGCTGATTTCAATACAAAATGTTTATATGGAGATAGGAGTAAACACCAAAGAACTATTTATGCGACTTTGTTGTATAAGCTTGATTGGTTTATGAGGTAAACTTTAATTTAATTCCTTAATTTTGTTTAATCAACTTGTGTTGTTTTATATTTTTATTTTATTTTTCAATTATTTATTTTTTAAACATTCTTTTCTTTTCTTAACATTAGTCTCTTTTTGTTAATTTATTAAACTTAACTTATTTTCTTTGCTCTTCTTATTTCCAAGGTCTTTAATTTTAATTTTTTTTTTTTTTATAATGCTTCACCAAAATTGTTTCTTAGTTTATTTTGTTTTTGTCAATAAGTTTCTTAATATTACATTTTTTTAATTTTCTTACATCATTTAAGCTCTTAAATATAATTTAATTTTTAGTTTCTTTAAAAATTTTCTTCCACAATTTCTTTCTAACGCCTTAATTTTCATTCTTAACACTACAATTTTAATTTTTTCTTTTATGAGGTTTTATGGTTTTTCTTCAGCCATTACTTGATCACTACATTTTAATTTCTTTATTTTATACTTAAAAGTTTTCTTCAAACGTTTCTTTTCATTCTCCAAATTCAACTCCCCAAATCCAAATTACTTTCTTAACATTCAACCTGTCTTCATTCATTCATTCATTCATTCATCTCAAGATAAAAACCTGTTTCAAAAAAAAAAAAATCGGGAACAAGGTAAGCCAATGTTAATGGCTGACAACATGGGTGGGAATGAGAATGAGTAAAAGCTTTACACATGAATAAACTGTTCAAAAATAGAATTTCTTCTCTTGCAACAAAAAAATTGGCAAACGACATTACCATATAAGGTGTTGTTTATTAAATGGTACAGCACAAAAAAACAAAACAAACATACATACAAATCTCATACTGACGAAACGGGATTCTTGCAAAAATTTTACATTGCAAAATAAATAACGTTTCGCTTAATGTGACTTGTACATTTTTTGTTAAGTACAGTCGTCACCAAAAATAACGGCCGTCACACACTAGTATAGTAAAACGGCCTTAAGGCTTTCTCTGCTACTATCAACAAAAAGAGCACTTATGTCTTAACAAAAACATATATTACTTTTTGTTGTATAAAAATTGGTATATACGCAGTTGGCTTGACGTCATTTTCTTAGAAATATTGCTCTCTTAAGCGATTTCCGATTACTCTTTTGTTAGCTGGAGGTCTCTTATAAGATCATTTAGCTCAAGTTGATTGTAAAGCTTCGGTCTTAGATCATCTGATATACTACACATGCTGGAAGATGAAGGTTGGGGGGAGGGGTGAAAAATTGTTAATACATGGTATATCACACTGATTTTCAAGAAGTGACTTTTTATCTTGATGTAGAACGGGAAGCGTAAATGTACCGGCTGAAATGGTGAGCTAGGACCACCTCTAATAATAGCAATCAGATTCTTGGCTCTATGTTTCTCTCCACAGCATAGGTTGTAGTGTCTTCTCGTGTGTTCTGTAAGTTGAAAAAAAGTTGCAGTGAGAAAAAGTAAATATATATTTAAAATTTTATTTAAAAGTACTTACTGAGAGATCCATGAGATTTATTTCTTAAAATAGCTCAGATTTCGTAAAATAACTGGATGTCCAGTATTGGTCAATGTTTCTACCTTGTATTTAATTTGGTAAAACATTAAGAAATGGCGCCTTTTATTTTTGGTCACAAAATTACCGCACACATAGCAAAATGTATCCAGTTAATTTTAACACAAAATTTTTCGGGTGTACTTCCGAAGAACGCAAACCTCCGATCGGTCTAAAATTTGGTATACTAACATATTTTCACCTGCTAATCACGAATATCATAGTAAAAATTGCTGCAAATGCTTCTACAGCGGAAAATAGTCAAAGTTCAAGTACTACAGCGGAAAATATTCCGAGTGAAGCTAATACTGCAGAAAATATGGAAAGTTAAGCAACGAATTGTTTTTGAGTTCATAATACTATTTGAATTGTGTAATCTTATAACTCTGGCATAATTTAAAGTTTTTTGACATATTGCATAACAAAATCGAATACGTCGTTCCAAAGTTACTGTTTGAAGCAGACTCTTCAAAACTCTCAAGTTTTAGAAAAATAAAAAAACCTTACCATAGAATTTTAAATATTGATGATTTTTGCAGTTAGGTGATTATAGCGGATCAAAAAGATATAGTGGTTATCAAAGGAAAAATTTGTTGCATAGTAAAATTGGGGCTGCATAGTAGATATTTCATTGGGCGGATTTTATGCGGAGATCCGTAAGATTCAGATCATTGTGTTGATCACAGGAAAATAGGTTATGGTAAGGAGGAAAGTGAGAGCAGCGTTTGAGGATATTTAACTTAAATTTTATTCGGTTGTAATTGTCAGGAAAGACTTATATGATTCTATTTTTAACGACCGAACCCCGCCTCACACACTTGTGCGGGGAGTTCATTCCACATACGGCTAGTTCGACTGATGGACGAATTTTTTATGTAATGCATTGTGCGGTGAACTGTACAATAGACTACAAAAGGATGTGATATACTACAGAAGCGAGTAGAGTAGAGCGAACTGGAACTCGTGCACTTGGAATGAGTTCGCTAATCTCAGAAGAACATTTCCCATGGTAGCATATATAGAACAGTATTACACAACCCACATTTCGACTATGTTCCAACGAGTCAATAGAGTTGCATACCCTAATGAGCATCAACGTTCTCCTTTGCACATGATCCAGTAGCTCCAAAATAGACTTTGAAGCTCCTGCCATATATGGGAGTTGTATTCCATTTTCGGTGGGATGTAATTGGTGTAGATTTTAAGGAGATCAGAAGGAGTCAAGTAATTTTTGCACTGCTCTAGAAAACCAAGACACTTGAATGCTTCTTTCGACAATGGAAAAACATGTTCGTTCCCAAGGACATTGCATTGAATTCTTATGACCAGAACACCAAGAGGGTCCGATTTCTCATATAGAGTATATTCCACCCACATATATATATAGATGAGTTTGTTCAATCCAAGGCCCTGTGGGTCAACAAACAACATTGCGCATTAATATCAATCCTATTCGCTTTACCCCACTCAGAGATTGTTAACAGGTTAAAAAGGCTCGGCCTACGACTGAAGGAGAATGATTGACAAATATTTTTATTATCTGCGAAACAGTGGATAGGATTGAAGTTTTGACTAAGAAGGTCATTAAGAAAAATAAGGAAAAGAGAGGAAGAACGAACAGAACCTTGGGTTACCCCTGAATTAAGCTGTAACTTATTGGATGAGACCCATCAATAACAACAAATCAATATTGTGCGATCTCTGAGAAAACTCGATATAAATCAAGAGAGGTAAATACCGACCCCAAATGCAGTAAGCTTTGATATTAGTGCATCGAGCTACATGCCGCTCGAACGCTTTGGAAATATCTAGAGCAACCACTTTATTTTCGCCAAAATTATGAATGGATCGCCTCCAGCGCTCTGAAAGAATAGCTAAGAGGTCTCCCATAGAACGATTTCTTCGGAAGCCATACTTTCGATCATTAAGGAGTGAGTTGGCCTCTAGATATGTAGTTACACGATTACCATTGGATGGTACTTTTCAGCGACTGATTGAGCAAGGAGGAAAATCTCCAGCATGCAACGAAGAGCTGAAAATATAATGAAAAATAAAATGAGAGGAATCAGCTCAGTATCTTATAATTCAATTACGGTGCTATTTGCTTTAGCTATAGAAAAACATCTATGAAATTTCCAAACTGTTTACACAAAAATTTGCTCTAGACAAGTTTCTCAAGTACATCTAAATGCGTTATTAAATCCAATTCATATGTATGTATGCATGTACTAATATGTTTGTATGTATGTATATAAAAATAATATATTTTCCATAATCCATTCTTTTTTCAAGTTTTTACGATTGCGTTTTTTATTTGAATTGCCAAATATGGCTCAAGGTTCTGGATGTTTGTGTTTGGCAATTTGCAAAAATTAGCAATTTCTAATGATTAAGACAACATGAGTTTCATGAAAAATATTGTAATAATATTTATTTGAATTCAGATACATAAAAGACAAATTAATATTTTTTTTTTTTTTTGGAATTTCAATCGTTTTATTTTGTTTTTTTTTGCAAGTATTCTCACGTGCTTGGTGACAATAAAAATCGACTACCAATTTCAAAGGACAATAATGAATTGCAAACATACAACAATCAAATAGATAAAAAAGCACATAAAAATATAAAATGGTATTTTCAAGGTTATGCACTAAGCTTCTTATTTCCTTTAAGGAAATCAAAAAATATTAGCTTAATTTTAACATCTTTATTGTATTTTAGCCGGTAATAGTGCGTTTAGATCAAAGCAAAATCTAGTATATACGAGATTTCCGGCACAATCTAGCTAATTTTTACTAGATTTCCCATACAAAACAAAATCTAGCTCATTACTAGATTTTAGCATAATCTCACAAAATCTTGTCAAATTTGGGCACTTTACATTTAAAAACAAAAGAAAACAAGTTGAATAAAAAGCAAATAAAATATAAATTATTATTAAAAATTAATCTATAATAAAAAAATATTTAGTAATTGAAAAGTTATAATTTTTTATACTTACGTATACACATGTGACCATTCCAATATGCTTTTAAATAATTATGCAAAATGCAATTGTTTTTGTTGTTCAAACAATACATTTAACAAATGCTGATGTTTTTTTTTTCGCAAAATTTCTATTTCAGCTTGTGATGCATAGCTTCTTCCTTTATAGAATTTTTAATTTTTTATTTTTGGTATTTCTAGTTTATAAGTTTTATATTAATCAGCTGTTTATTGTTTTGGAAACAAAATTTCACAAAATGTCAAAAAAGTTAGATTTAAACGGTATAGATTTTGCAAGAGATTTCAACTAAAATCTACTAGATTTTCCTTAGATGTAAACGCACTATAAATTGTATTGATTTGAATCCTTAATAGATAGGAATTGTAAGTTAAAATTTACAGAACGACTAACTGTAAGGTAAGAATACTTTTTAGACAAACTCTGTATCTAGCAAAGAAAATGCAAGTAAAAACAAAAAAATAATTTTTGACTAACGGTACATTTATTGATAAAAAATTTCAAAAAAACAAGCGTTTCACAATTATAGGTTCACCAAGGTTTTAAAACGAAGTATAATGTCAAAATTTATTGAAATAAAATTATTCATAGAATAATTGTAAGCATCTTCAATTCGTTTGTGGTTTGGTAAATTCTTTGCCATTCTTCCTTTACAGTCGTTATTAAACTTACAGATGATTCGATCTGTCGATTACCTCTATATACTCGTGTCAAGATGCCCCACAAATTTTCATTGGCGGTTGAGATCTGGTGAACGTACTGCCCACTTTAAAACTTTTTTTGATAAAAAAAAACAATGTTTTGTTACTCGTCTAACATGAATTTGAGCCTTATTCTGTTGAAAACACCAGTATGTGTCCCATTTTTCCTCTAAAAATGCCACCAAACTTTCATCGAAGAGTTGCATATAGTCTGTGCTCTTCTGATAACGCCCCCCATAATTTTATGCTTCCACTACCAAAATTACATTTTATGAAATGCAATGGTTCCTTCCGGTCATCATGCCAATAGCCTCGTAAACCATCTGGCCCAACCAAATTCCACTGTTTTTCATCAGAAAATACAACCTAAAGTGGTTTGATTAACATAAAAGGTAAATAATAAATAATAAAGGTAATGTCATCTTAAAGGTGCTATTATGCTATATGTACTGTCAAATTTTCCCACTGCAAAAGTTGTACACATCGTGTGATACATATGAAAAATTGCATATGTACAATACATGTGGAAAGTCACATGTAAATTTTTCAATTAGAACATGTTCTATTTTGACAGGACAAAACATATGAAGATACAACACTGCTTGTGGCGAAAGAAAAACAGAGTAAATTAAAAGAAAAATAAATTGTTTAATATCTATTAACAATTAAAAAATATATAAAATATATAACTTTTTTTTTAACAATTAATTTTATAAATTCAGAAATTAAAAAATTAACTGTTGTTTACATTTATGCAAGTGTGATAGCAAAAATTATGAATCGTATGTAAAACGAGAATTTTGACAGACATACGGAATTACATATGGACAGTAACAGTACATAAGTATGTAAAATGCACGTCGTGTAATAGCACCTTAATGTAACACGTACAGTATAACCATGCGCACACCTTCGTGAAGCAAATGTCGCAACTAAAAAAAAAAATCATGTGGGTCGGATCACAGGGGTGATGTGTCAACATCTAGTAATTTTTTTGTCATTTTTTAAAATCAAACAGAAAGCGTCATCTATGTATCACTTATAGTAAAAACTGTTTTAGCTAATTCAACAACCCTTTGCTGTGAAACGTTAAAAATATCCCAATATAAACGTATATAAGTGATACATAGATGACGCTTTTAAAAAAGTGGCATAAAAAACAATTTTATATCATAATTTTTTCACCTCTCACCGATTTGTGTTACGCTGTTTTTGTGATTGTATTGTGAAATAGAAATTTACCCCCCTGCGCGTATAGATGTTTACACATCAATAACTACAACAATAAAGGTGAGTTAACACTATGTGTATTTTCCATATTTTACGATCCATACGATTCATAATTTTTGCGTTCAAGCGTAGGTACATATGTATTTTCGTATGACGTAACTTCTAAATGTAAACAACAGCTGATTTAATTTGTGTATTTACAAAAATTTATTGTTAAAAATAAAGTTATATATTTTATATATTTTTTAATTGTTAATTAATATTAAACAATTTATTTTTCTTTCAATATTTATCTTTATAATTTACTCTGTTTTTCTTTCGCCACAAGCAGTTTTGTATTTTCATATGGTTGTCATGCCAAAATAGAACCTGCTTTAAAAGTTGAAAAAAGCCGTATTTTCATAATTCTTTTTTGAAGATATCAATAATGTTGGATTATTTATTTCATATACACGTTATAGCATAACATTTGAAGAATCTTTGAAAAATTTTTCAATTAAAAATTTTAATAAATATGTAAGTCCGTGACAGCGAATCTCCGGAAGCGTTGTTGTTTTGCGGTGAACATCATAACTCGTTACAGGATCATGTGAAATAAAAAAATCGAAATGTGTTTAAAAGGTGACATGTTTCCTGAGGTAGTGACGAAGAGTTTTTTCAATTTATTTTTAGCAGCATTTTGAAGTAAAAAACACGATTTTTAGTATAAAATTTCGGGAATTTGTTGTTAAAAAATGGGGAAGAAAATAGAAAATAAAAAACTCTTCGTGGTTACCTGATGATTTAAGTGTAGATATAGTGTGTAAAATTTCAAAAGAATCGGTCAAGTAGATTTTGAGTTATGATGTTCACGGACTTCGAACATTTATTTGCGAGAAAATCGATTTATAAACGATATACAGTATGAGGCCGGTCGCTAGAAACGTTTTTTTAGAAACTGATTTATATACGATATATAATTTTACAAAAAATAAATATGGTCATGACGAGTCCATTTTACGATCAAGACCGCATATAAAAATAACATCCGATATGTACTTTTCCATATCTGTGTGCAACAAATTCATAAGTATGCCACTCAAATTTGGTTCGTGCTTTTTTATATCCAATTAGCTGGACCTAAGACCCTTTCTATAAAACCTTATTGTAGAGTATCGCATAGTCGGTCTAGATCTATTTATTTTGTTCAGTTTATTGTATTTTGGTGATATGTATTATGATTTTAATTTATTTTCGTTCATATGCAGATGTATGTATGTTATTCGACTCCACTTTTATTTTGTTTTTATACCTGGGGTAGATCAAGGTATAACGAGTTTGTGCTGATGTTTGTAACGAGCAAAAATATTAATTAAACCGATGTCTGTCCGTCCGTCTGTCTGTATGTCCATGTTAACCTCATATTCAAACTGCAGGTCCAAAATATTTTGATGAAATTCGATATAGAAACTGTTATCGGTCAAACGACGAATGCTATTGAAATTGGTTAAAATAAATCATGTTTATATATATTAGACTGGCCCTTCGTTGTATGGGCGATTTTAAACTTGCTCCGAATCCCGCTCCCCGGGGCTCATTTTTTGAGGTCAATGGAAAAACTAATCCAGAAAAAATTTCAGCTCATTTGAAGAATTTTTGAGCTATCCCTGGCCCTTCAAAGTTTTGAATTTTTGGTATTTTTGCCAAAATTTTCCGTTGTAAACACCCTAGTGTATAAACTATAAACCCAAATACAAAATGGGTTTTTTTACTACAAAGACGCTTTTATTACCTTTCCAAAATGCCCAAAATCTCTAAATTCTGATTAAAAACAACGACAATATAGGGGTTTATATACAGATTTATTGTAAGTAATGAATAAATTAAAAGCAACACGTTACAATAAAAATTAGTTCTTCATTCGTTTTGCAACAGTGTACTTTTCAAATGACTTGAGTATTGTTGACGATACTTATCAACTGTTAATAACAAGAACTGCTTCTGCTCTTCATCGCGAGTGAGGAGCTGGTTGAATTCTTCCATTAGTTTTACCTTGCGTTCAGAGACGTCATTGACTACCTGCATTTTTTGAACAACTTGCAAGCCTTCAATGTACGAATGATGTTGTGGCCAAGTAGAAGGTTCATAAGCCATGAATTCAGTAGAGATATTGAATCTTTTAAAAAATTCCGCGGTTCTCTTTGTAACGAAAAACGCTAAAGTTTTGTTTTTAAATGAAGGTACATCTTTCGGTTGTATAATATTTCGATTTTGAAATATGTTGTCATGTTCAGATGGATCACCTCGGAGAGACTGTACCATTTTTGCTTTTACATCAACATTTATGCTGTTGTCAAAAAATGCTAAGCCAACTGCTTCATCAGAAAGATACCACAAATGGCCACACATTTTTTTTAATGCTGCATTCGAAATATCCTTGTCCACTATACCATAATTGTGCAAATCAATTAAAAAAGCCAAATCAACATTGGGAGCTGCGGCGGCAAACGGTGCGTAAAACCAGGCTTTAACATATAATGTTACGACAAATAAACATATATCGCGTATTCCTTTGAGCTCGCGCGCTTTTAGTTCAAATTGTCCGCGAAACAAATAAATTTTCAAGCAATATATTACTTTCGCCATCCACCTGGCGTGGTGAAATGCTCCAGGCGAGCGGAATGAGACTCCAGATGGCGGTGTTTTTCCCAAGAAAATCAGAACAAGCTTAAGAAACTCAGCATAGTCGGCTCTGCTGTGTTTTTCGTTCAATTGGTCAATGCAAAAGCTCCCGATTTCGTCTGATATGTTCGACAAGTCGACATTATCATCATCCAAAGCCGTTTTATATTCAGCAACATCTAGTTCTTCTACAATAAAAGTAAAAGCATTGAAAAGTAATTAGTTTCAAGTTACATTGAAATACATGCTTCGTATATGTTATACAACAAGAACATACCCCATTTAGCTTGAAATCTCTTGAATAAAAGCACATCCGGCGCAGATGTTGCCCCCATTTTTATATCAAAGACCGCTTTAACAACAATTTCATAAATATGATGACGACAGGCCAAAATCATCAAGCTTCGCCCGAGCCCCTGCTGAAGTAGCGTGCACGCGCCATTTAACCGTCCTGTATTCGATGCTGTTGTGTCGCAACAAATCGCTTGAATATTTTGTTCCAAACCCCATTCAGTAATAACATTAATTACCGCGGCCGATATCTGATGGCCAGTTCCATTTCGTATAGATGGGATGCCAAGCAGTTGATCGCCATTCTTATTGGAGACGATAACGGGAAGACGGTCAATCTTTGATTTTCCATGTATACTGGGTAATAATTTGCCATCAAAATGAACAGTGCATGGCATATCCGGATTCAATTTGTAATTATCTTTTATTTTGGTAGCAATTGATTCGCGTTGTAATTGTCGTACTCGCTGTAGAGTGGTCCGATTGGTTATCAATTTTTGAACGTCGTGGCCTAGCGACTCAGCAACTGCGACCAGTAGATGGACAGCATATCTATCTGAGACCTTGCATTTATCGAGAGCAGACACAATTCTTTCATTGATAAAATTAAATGTGCCTCTTTTAGAAGATGGCACTGTATTCACAGCAAAGTCCACATCCATTTCGGAGTCGGTTTCAACAAGTTCGTTCATTTCAATAGTAGTATCATTTGAATCGATTTCATCAAGATTACTTGTATCTGAAATAGATGCCAACTGTTCCTCCTCCCTTCTTCTCCGCTCTGCTTCAGCTTGTATGCGATCCAATCTTGCCTTATCCTTTCGCATGGCGACTGTATCAATGCCTAATATGACGCCATGCCGACCCTTTCTTTGATTTATTAAAAATTGCTTGTCGGCTTTGTTAGTCATAACGTCCATGGCATTTGCTGCTGCGATATCGAACAATTCTTCCAACTCCTTTAGAAATGCCTTTTCACTCTTCTTGTGTGCTGCACTTTCGCGGCTTCTATGTTTAAATAATTTATGCCACTTACCATGCAACAATAACAATTTGTCAATGCACTTATCTTTGCGTTGTGTTGGAATGTAAGCTTTATCCCAAAAACCGCACGCCTCATTTACAACTATAGCTGCACTAGCACGCAACGAAAGTCTTTGGTCGTTATAGATACTGAATAAAAGCGATAAAACTTGCCCTTTGGAGGTAACTTAGCGCCTAATATTTGTGTACAAGGTTCACCGATTAAATAAACACGAGTTTTAGAACGAGTTGAAAACATTTTGAATAAAACTGTGCTGTTCAAAATAACGTAACAGCTGTACACTGCTATTGTGAATGAACATTAGAGTGGTGCAAATAAATGAAAATGATTTCTGAAGCCACGAATGGCCTTATTTTTTCCTTTGGATATGAAAATACCTCTTGTGAAATCTGGTGCCGATTGAATAAAGAAAAGTCGGCGCGGAAATCGATTGAAAATTGGATTTGAAAATACATGTCAAAAAAATGACTTTTTTAAGAAATATTTGGGTCATTTTGACCCCAAGTGCATAAAAGGATTAATTTTGAATTTTTTGTCTTTAGATATTTATAACTAACAATATTTTATAGTCAAGTCAAATTTAACTTATATATGAAGATAAACCAAGTAATTTCGTTATAAATTGATACTTAATCAAAAAAAGATAATCTTAAATAACAATTTTTTCTAAAAAACTGTTAAAAATTTCCGTTTTCCGCGCCGACTACTCTGTTATCAAATCTGCATCAAATTTCATACTATTATTTTTATATTCAAAGGAAAAAAATAAGCCCATTTGTGGGCTTTAGAACTCATTTTGAAAAATGGCCATACAAACGTGAACGACTCTAATGAACATATATAAATAGACAATTCACAATGAAATAAGGTACGTTCACGTTGACTATAACAGCAATACCTTTGTCATTTTTAATCAGAATTTAGACATTTTGGGCATTTTGGAAAGGTAATAAAAGCGTCTTTGTAGGAAAAAAACCCATTTTGTATTTGGGTTTATAGTTTATACTCTAGGGTGTTTACAACGGAAAATTTTGGCAAAAATACCAAAAAATCAAAACTTTGAAGGGCCAGGGCTAGCTCAAAAATTCATCAAATGAGCTGAAATTTTTTCTGGATTAGTTTTTCCATTAACCTCAAAAAATGAGCCCCGGGGAGCGGGATTCGGAGCAACTTCAAAAATAAGGGCCAATCTAATATATATATATATTTTATATTATATAAAATTTGGTTTATATGTGTGTATTATACGCACTAATTAGTAGTCCCAAAATAAACCTTTTTGGACCATCTCAATTATAGTCCCCATATAAAGCTGATTCCCTATCTTCACAAAATCTATCAAAGAACAAAAAAAATTGCATAGATTTATTTTAAAATTTATGATCGATCCATTGTTTGACCTAGACCCCATATAAAAATTACATCAGATATTAACTTTTTCATAACTACATACCACATATTAATAACAACTAGTAGATTCCAGCGCTCGAAATTCGAGTGCAATTTCTAGGCAGCTTTATTTTTCAACTTAGCCAATTCTCAAACCAACACTTTTATAGTTTTTTTATTATTGCGAATAAAGATAACAAACTCATTAACAAACACATTAACAAATTCCATAAAACATACATAGCATATGTATGATTTTATGTATGTGTTAGTAGCAACTTTAAATGCAATTTACTCAAAATAAAGGAAAAAATTAAAAAATTTGTAAATCTACAAAACGGCGAATAAGAAATACCTTTCAAATAATATACGTTTGCGATAAAACGGTAGAACAAAACATCGATCACAGGTAATCGCCTAGCCTATTAATATTATATTTAGATATCACTAAAATTTGGTTTATAGTTATTTCCTATATCCAGTTACTTACCTCAGCAAAGTTGGATCCATGACTTTCTCTCGAAACGCATGGTATGGGTGTCGAATAGTCAATATAGGACGACCATAATTCTCTTGCATATTTTTTTTTTTTTTTTTTTTTGAACATGTTTTATTTATATTTATATTTATTTATTATTAATAAATATAGTATTTTATTTATTTAGGTGTTTATTAACTATTTATATTTATTTATCAAAATAAAATGTTCAGGCTCGAGGTTTAAGTTGTTTTGTATAAATATTCGTTATTTATTCAATATTTCGCTTTTCTTTGAAAAGCATCATCAGAAATAATTCTGAAACGCACAATGTAAACAAATAAGTAAGTACAAACATTATTATTTTAGAAAACAACAAAAATAACTAATCATTAAAAATCAAACAAAACTAAAAAACGTTTATATTTATATTTATATTAAAAGTACGTACAATAAAATATTGTTTTCGTATGACTTAAATGAAATTATGATTGTTTTGAGAGTTATTGCGTAAGACCATGGGTGTTAGAGGTTTATTCTTATTTTCCATATTTGCTCGAAAAAATAAAAATCAAAATCGCTATTTATGTTCAAAAAAATAAAAATCAAAAAATAACTGTTATTTATGTTCGAAAAAAATAAACTGCTATTTTTGTTCGAAAAAATAAAAATCAAAAAATAATTGTTATTTTTGCTCGAAACAGGTTTCCAACATTTACTTCGATGTATATGCTTTTTTTGTTTTAAAGTTTCAAAATAACTGTTATTTTCGGTCCCTGCTGTTTATGCTTTCAGGTTAACGAAGAGAAATAACGACCGAATCGTATAAAAAATAATTAAAAAATGTGTTTTTGTCCACTTCACCTAAATGATGAAAGGTTTGGAGCTCTGGCTGTTGCCTGCCGACATTAAAAAGTAATTAGGCCATAATTAGGGATCACCTACAAAAAATATCAATCTCATATCTTAATCGAAAATATTATAAAAATAATTTTTCTCGAAAACTAAGCTAGATAGAGAAAAAGGGCGTTAATTTGGGATCACCTACAAAAAATATCAATTTAATATAAAAAATCGAAATAATGCTAAAAGTGCATTTTTCTCGAAAACTAAGCTAGATAGAGCAAAAAGGGGCTTTAATTTGGGATCACCTACAAAAATTAACAATTTAATATAACAATCGAAAAAATTATAAAAATAAGTTTTTCTCGAAAACTAAGCTAGATAGATCGATAATTTGGGATCACATATCCAAAATATCAATTCATATAAAAAATCGAAATAATTATAAAATGCGTTTTTCTGGAAAACTAAGCTAGATAGAGCAAAAAGGGCGTTAATATGTGATCACCTAAAAAAAATCAATTTCATATGAAAAATCGAAAATCATATGAAAATGATTAAAATGTGTTTTTCTCGAAAACTAAGCTAGATAGAGCAAAGATGGCTTTAATTTTTTAATATAAAAATCTAAAAAATTATAAAAGTGCGTTTTTCTAGAAAACTAAGCTAGATAGAGCGTTAATTTGGGATCACATACACAAAATATCAATTCATATAAAAAATCAAAATAATTATAAAATGCGTTTTTCTGGAAAACTAAGCTAGATAGAGCAAAAAGGGCGTTAATTTGTGATCACCTACAAAAAAAATCAATTTCATATGAAAAATCGAATATCATATGAAAATGATTAAAATGTGTTTTTCTCGAAAACTAAGCTAGATGGAGCAAAGATTGCTTTAATTATATCGAAAAAATGATAAAAGTGCGTTTTTCTAAAAAACTAAGCTAGATAGAGCGTTAATTTGGGATCACCTACACAAAATATCAATTCATATAATAAATCGAAAACATTATAAAAATACGTTTCTCTGGAAAACTAAGCAGGATAGAGCAAGAAGGGCATATAAATGAAATATAACACACTCTACTTCTTTTTCTTTTCAAATAATTTATTGATTAAAATAAAACGTATACATATGTAAGTAAACTTAATCTCTAACTATGGAGGTGGAATTTTGGGACATTTTCAGTGAAGTGGTGGTAAATTTTTCCTCTTCCTTTTAATTTTACTAAAAAAGTATTAATTATTTGTTTTTTAAAAATAAGCCACTAACTACATTTTTAATATAAGAAATAAAAAAATTAAATTTTTATTTTTATCAATTTCAACAAAATAGGCACTTTATTACACAAATCTTTCCTTTTTGTACAAAAAAAAAAAAAAAAATAGTAAGAAAGGGTAAAATTTACCACCACCTCTACATTTAAAGGTTAAAATAATGCAGAACAACCGAGGGTCAAAAAAGACTTCTTCAAAATATCTCATCTTCGTCTCTAAACGTCTACTCGCTCCTTTTATTCGTCCAATTGATACACACCAGGGTCGTTATAATTAATATGGCTGTCCACTTCTAGTTACAAGTCCATTTTTACTCGGTCCTACATTTTATAGCAAATCGTCGCTTTCGATATCGAGTAAAATCAATCGAAATTCCATAAAAAAAAATCCATAAAAAAATTATACTTGAATTTATATTCACTTTTAAAAATTATAAAAATTATTAATTAATATTCATTTTACTTTTTATGGCTTTTTTTTAAATTTTTTTTAAAAAATTAAGAAAAAATAATTTTTTTATATAATATTTTTTTTTATCTATAAAAAATTTATCTAAAATTTTACATGTTTTTTAATTTTTAATTCAAATTCATAACTAATAGGAGTAATAGATATCTATTAATATATAAATATTAAATTAATTAATATATATATATTAATCTAGATTTCAAAAAAAAAAAAAAAATATTCAATTCAATTAAGAATATCGCTAAATTAAATTTTTAATACATTTAATTTTCTATAATTATTTTGTAGATTTTTTCACAATATATGTATATATTATTTATATTCCTTTGTAATATTTATGTATATATTAATATATAAATTATTTATATATATTTAAATAAATATAATTATATACATAATTTAATATATTTATAAATTTATGTATATAATTATTGTTTAAGCACAGATCGTGTGAAAGCCACAGTTACTGTTCAGTGGCTTTCTACGTTTTTGTGTTCTTTTTATACCCTATACCACTATGTGGTTTGGGTATAATGACTTTGTGCTGCTGTTTGTAACAACCAAAAATATTTGACCTAGACCAATCTTTAATTATACCGATCGAATCAGAATCACTTTTTGAGTTGATTTAACAATGTCCGACGGTCCGTCCGTCCGTTCGTCCGTCTGTGTGTCCATGTAAACCTTGTAATCAAACTGCAGGTCGCAAATATGAATATATGTTGATGAAATTTGTTATATAAGCTTTCATCGGCCATGGGATGAACGCTATTGAGAATCGGTCCATGTTCAGACCTAGCCCCCATACAAATTACCCCTATGAAATCGACATAAATTGCCATAAGATCCAAATTGTCATATAGATGTATGCGTTCATTACATCCATTAATGAGTAGTCCAAAAGTGGCCCCATATAGACTGCTTCCCGATCTTCACTTGAATCTATTAAAAACAAAAATATTGCACTGATTCTTCTCAAATTTTGTTTGTATATATTTTTGCAAAATACAAGAGACTTTACCAAACATGATCAGGATTGGTCCATTTTTCGATTTAGTTCCCATATAAATATAGCATCCGATAAGAACTTTTTCATATCTGCAGCCAAAAAAATTGATAATGCCACTCAAATTTGGTTTATGCTTATTTTATATATATCAAATTAGTTGGACCGAAAAGATAGGGTCTCTAAACCATGGTAGAGGGTATCGTATAGTCTGTCTAGACCGACTTTAATTTCTTACTTGTTTATTATTATCTTGTTAGTTTTTCTTACAATATTGTTACTATATTTTTTTTATGATAAATACAGCTAACGCATTTTTAACTGCAATCTACAGTTGGAACTGTCATTTGTAGTTAATCTATTTTGTTGGATTTCCTATTTATGGTTTTCGATAAGGTATATGTTTCACCACAATTGCCATGAAAATGATCAGTTTCTATGGACCACAGTATGAAACCACCTTAATTCAATGAATTTATATGATCCATTTTCATTTCTATACTTTGGACGTTATCATAACGAATCCATTGGTCGTCCAAAATGTTGAAGATTTTAATTGCAGACGGAAATAACTTACAATTCCTAATGGAAAGATTTCCGGAAAAGGTCCATAAGTTCATAACAAGTCATTAGAACTATAAAAATTATCTTTTTTTTGCAAGATTTAATCTAATTTCAATTAAAAAAGCAAAACTCTAGATTTTTCGATCTTACTCCTAAAAGTTAATTTTTAATGTAATTGTAGTTCTTTTATTATGAGAAAAATTTCGAAGTTACTGGAAAAATAAATAAGTATTTTAGAAATAAAAACAAACTTTTAGTAATAAAACAAACATTTATTAAAGTAATAACGTTATACATACATGTAACTTCATTTTTATTATTTCCCATATACTATTTATTTAAGAAAATAAAAAAGGTGGAACTTCCTAAGTGCTGTTGTTTTTTTTTTTTTTTTGCTAGTTGTTGCATTGCAACTAGATTTTTAGTTATATTTATGATAAATGCAGCTAACGCATTTTTAACTGCAATCTACAGTTGGAACTGTCGTTTGTATTTATTTTATTTTGTTGAATTTCCTATTTATGGTTTTCAATAAGGGATATGTTTCACCACACTTGCCATGAAAATCATCAGTTTCTATGGACCACACCATGACACCACCCAAATTCAATGACTTTATATGATCCATTTTCATTCCTATACTTTGGACGTCATCATAACCAATCCATTGGTCGTCCTTATAAATACAAGATGCACCAAAATCATCCGCCCAATAATAATTCCATGTCGGAATTAGTTTGCAAATTTCATGATAACCCATAACACCCTTCATTTGGGTATGTGGTCCTGCTTTACCAGGTCCAGAGCTTTTAGAACCGTGAGACATTTGCCCAGGGTTAGACATTGTGAAAGAATGACCATAAAATGGCAAACCGGCAACCAATTTTGAAGCAGGAGCGCCTAAAATTTAAACAAAAAACTTCATTATTATATTTAAAAAGCTTCAGGTGTACAAATTAGTTTCCGCCATTTGACAAAAGAGCGCGGCACCAGTAAGTTATGTTAAAAATTTCAGATGTAAAAAGTTGTTATCGTCCTATTGGACATCTGTTAACAACATAACCTTGAAATATTAGCGAATTTCTAAAAATATCCAGTTTTGAGTCGAATAAGCGTCATTTGCCGAAACTTTTGATTAACTTCTTCAATTTGAAGAAATCTATAACTGAGGCGAATCGACTGCTCGTAGAGAAACATATGGAGAGAAAATTTATCGTGAGTATTTTCAAAAGTTTAAGAACGCTAAATTTGACATCGAAGAAAAAGAACGTAATGGAAGGCCGCAAGTGTACGAAGACGTGGATAATTGTTCGTCTCAAATATAAGAAAGACCTGCAAGCAATTTCACATCGTTTAAAATCATTGGGAATAATTGAAAACAAGGAAATTGGGTTCCATATGAACTGCCCCGAGAAACATTGAACGCCGATTTTTCACATGTGAACTGCTGCTTGCCAGGTATAAATGAAAGAGTTTGTTGCATGATAACCAAGCTTAATATTGAAGGAAAGAAAACTTGTTGTGTGTGTATCAACTTGTAGTCATGTATTATTATATGTTGCTCAAACCAAGAGAAACCATTACTAGGGCTGTGTACCGAACACAATTGATGTGATTGAGTCGAACAAAAGTGTGCCGAATAGTACTGCAGATAAGACAAAGTTATTCTCCTGCATTTAATGCTCGTCTCCATGTTGCGGTGCCAAAACATATGAAGGCACCAAACATTGAGCGATTCCACGAATCGCCTCAAAAGTCACGGGAAAGATACTTTGAATAAAACATGCGTTTCAGTTCTTTCACAAAAAATGCTCAATTAAAAAAAAAACAGCGGAAACTGATAGATTTGTATTTTTTCTGAACATCTTTTACATACCTTGTTGTAACCAATATTCAATGGTTGTTTTTACATTGAATTCTCCTTGTCCCGTTAAGGGAGCATTAAAGCCCACAACTGCATCATTTCCGGTAGCAAAATCGAATGTCATAAGATTTATGTATTCAACATGCTTTTCAATACTTTTTATATCATAGGATAAATTGAATGTTCCTTTCGAAGCACCCACTGCTATGCTCAATTCAAAATTATGTGGTCTAAAACTAAAAAAAAATGTTAATAGATAATTGAAAGCATTTTTAAATCTATATATATGTATCTCTGTTTACATACGCTTCTCTCATTTCTTTAAGCAATGTAACAAAATTTTCCTTATCATTTCCACTGCCTCCTCGTTGTACTGGATAGTTCCAATCTAAACCTAGGCCATCAAAACCATGTTCTGAGATGAATGTCAATGATGAATCTATAAATCTTTTTCTGTCAGCAGCACTGGCAGCCACATGCGAAAAATTTTTGGAACCTTCATTCCAACCACCAACAGCAGCAATAACTTTTAATTTGGGATTGATTTTTTTCAATGCTACAGTACGGTTTATATTGGCTGGAATAAAATTATAAGTTATCTACAAATTAATATTTTTCAAACTAATCGATATCGAAATATTTTTATTATAGAACATTCCAAGAATCTGAATATCTGCTTTTTAATAGTGAAAACAATCATATTAAAGGATTAATTTTTTTAAACTCTGATTTCTTTTTCAGAATATTGTAACAGAAAGGAAGAAGAGGAATTCAAAACTAAAATTCCTTCGGAATAGGTTAAAAAACTCCCTCAAATTAGGAGAAATATTGAATAGATGAAAAAGAAAATATTTTTTGACACGATCTCTCTCGATTTTCATAAAATTTGATATACGTATGCATTTCCTCGCTGTGGCGATATTCAATATTTTAGCGAAATTCCTTTTATTTCGCGTTTTATCGCTGTTCAAAATTCACTTTTTTCAAGAAGTTTGTCAAAAAATAAATGATTATATTTTTTAACGCGATATCCGACCGTAACAAATAAAATATCTATAGAATGATTATATAATCTACTGCCAAAGACAAAAGCGATTATCAAATTATAAAAGTATCCTTATTTTGCAAATATGTATCTCAAAAACCCATTTTTAGAAAATTAATAATTTATTACTAAAATTATAAAAAAAAAACAAGTAAGAGCGTTTGATACCCTCCACCCAATATTTGAAACTGTTGCCGATACTGAAACATTAAATCAGAATTCCAATTAAAGATTTTAAGAGAAAAGATTATAAAAGTTTGCTGATGTTTATTGACCATCTGGGTGTATCGAGTCAAGCTGGAACTAACGCTAAGTAAACACATTTCAGATTTAAAGGAAAAATTAACTTACCCAAGCCACTGTCTAAGTCCAACCGTTTATCGATGACTCTTAATTCTCCATTTGAGGTAATACCAAAGAACGCATAATTTATGTGGGTACACAATGATGGATCAATATTCTTGGGTTCAAATTTACCTTCACCAGATCGATAATGAGACCAGGTACCATAATAACAGATAACAACTTTGGCTATAATTACAAGAGCACAATTATTTCGATACTCTTCCTTAAAAATAATTACAAAAAAGTCTCACCATTTGCGATATCAAATAAACTCGACAATCCAATAACAGTTATTAAAAATAGTTTTAAATTATTCATTTTTAATATTTTGAATCCTTTGATTTTAGACTGTAGACCCAAAACTTAAGAATGAAATAAATATACTAATATAAGTGTGTTATTGCTCGGCTTTTATAAGAACCCTGAACAATGCGCTCCATAATACGATATCTTAACTAGGCTCGGTAAATAGCTAAGAAAATAATTATTTTGATTGTTTAGTTCTTGCAATAAAAAAGAAATAATAATGCAAATACTAACATATTTGTTTAAGCTTCAAACTATTTAAATATTTAGCTAATTGTATTTACTACAAACATGTTTTATTTAAAATTTATGATGCTTTAATTAATTTCTAAAATTGATCGCACTACATTTTAAAAAAAAGGCACATTCACTTTCGGTGTTTCGTAATTCTAATTTTTCTTAAGTATAATTTTTAGTCAAAAGTTTACTTAATTTAAATTTGGTTTGAAATTTCGAGATTTCGCTGAAAATCTCTCTAACATCCCGAGATTTCCCCATACACACTTGGGCGGAATTGACGAACTGCTGAAAAAAATAGTCCAGAACAAGTGGAGATATGCCGATTTTTTTGTTGTTTTTTGTGCTATTATTTTTTTATTTTTACATATTTTGTGAATGAGCGTGATTTCAACAGGCAGTCAGACAGACGGGCATCGCTATATCCATGAAGAATATATTTAATTTATGGGGTAGTAAATTAATTTTTCGTAGCGTAGCGTAGCTCCACTAAGGTGTGGAGGGTATTATAATAAATTATCACAGTTAAGTGTGACAGCTAGCATTAAGAATAGTTCTTCTATGATATTTATACTCTAAGCCACTATGTCGTCAGGGCAAACTGAGTTTTTGCTGATGTTTACAACTATCAAAAATATTTGGCCTAGACCCAGCCAAGTTTTATTATACTGATCGACTCAGAATCACTTCCTATGTCAATTTAACAATGCCTGTCTGTCGATCGTAAACTTTCTATTCAAACTACAGGTCGCGAATATAAATATATTTTGCTTTCAGTCATCATACGACCGACGATCGGTATTAGTGAAATTCGGTGCATGTTCCAGTCCTAGTTCCTATACAAATCCATATTACCATAAATAAGATCTTCACTTAGGGGGAGTATAAAGTTTTAAAAGTTAAAAAAGTCGTATTTTCATAATTCTTTTTTGAAGATATCAATAATGTTGGATTATTTATTTCATATACACGTTATAGCATAACATTTGAAGAATCTTTGAAAAAATTTTGAATTAAAAATTTTAATAAATAAGTCCGTGACAGCGAATCTCCAGAGGCGTTGTTGTTTTGCGGTGAACATCATAACTCGTTACCGGATCATGTGAAATAAAAAAATCGAAATGTGTTTAAAAGGTGACATGTTTCCTGAGGTAGTGACGAAGAGTTTTTTCAATTTATTTTTAGCAGCATTTTGAAGTAAAAAACACGATTTTTGCTATAAAATTCCGGGAATTTGTTGTTAAAAAATGGGGAAGAAAATGCAAAATAAAAAACTCTTCGTGGGGCAATTCCATATGTGACGGAATGACATTTTGAGTTGTAGAATTGAAGTTAAGGCTATTCCACAAAGCTATTTCCAATTGAAAATTCATTCTTCGGTTTGAAAATGATTCTTAATGATTAAGAGATTTAAAAAAAAACTCAGAAACAATTTTTTTTCTCTATTTTATTCTTTTATTTTTGAGTAATTTCGCATTGTGTGACGGAATGACATTTTTACTACCATAACTCTGTCCTGGTATTAAAACCTGGGAACTTTTGTGAATTATGAAGCTAATCTGTTTTTAAACTAGCGCATATTTCACATATGATATATAAGCAATATAAAATTATAATTTAGAGCAACCTACCTGTAATAGTGTTGAAGTTATTAACTGTCATTTGACGTGACGGAATGACTGTGACGGAATGACTAAAGTTTCTTAAACATGTATTAAAAGAAAATTGAGTAAACAAATAATGATTTATAATTATTTTATTATATAGAATACTTGTAGGAAAATACATTATGTAATTTGTAACATATTGTAATATATTTTAAACTTACTTAATATAAATGAAAAAAAAAAAATTTTTCATAAAAGTTGACAATTTTATGGAATTGCCCCGTGGTTACCTGATAATTTAAGTGTAGATACAGTGTGTAAAATTTCAAAAGAATCGGTCAAGTAGATTTTGAGTTATGATGTTCACGGACTTCGAACATTTATTTGCGAGAAAATCGATTTATAAACTGATTTATATACGATATACCGTATGAGGCCGGTCGCTAGAAACATTTTTTTAGAAACTGATTTATATACGATATATAATTTTACAAAAAATAAATATGGTCATGATGAGTCCATTTTACGATCAAGACCGCATATAAAAATAACATCCGATATGTACTTTTTCATATCTGTGTGCAACAAATTCATAAGTATGCCACTCAAATTTGATTCGTGCTTTTTTATATCCAATTAGCTGGACCCAAGACCCTTTCTATAAAACCTTATTGTATATATCGCATAGTCGGTCTAAATCGATTATAATTTTCTTACTTGTTTTTGTTTACCTTAATTTATTTTTTCATAATTTTTATTTGTTTTTTATTGCTTAGATCTATTTATTTTGTTCAGTTTATTGTATGTTAGTAATATTATGATTCCCAAAATACCCCTTTTTGGACCATCTCAATTATAGTCCCCATATAAAGCTGATTTCCTGTCTTCACAAAATCTATCAAAGAACAAAAAAAATTGCATAGATTTATTTTAAATTTTATGATCGATCCATTGTTTGACATAGACCCCATATAAAAATTACATCAGATATAAACTTTTTCATACGTACTACCACATATTAATAACAACTAGCAGATTCCAGCGCTCGAAATTCGAGTGCAATTTCTAGGCAGCTTTATTTTTCAACTTAGCCAATTCTCAAACCAACACTTTTATAGTTTTTTATTATTGTGAATAAAGATAAACTCCTTAACAAACACATTAAAAAATTTCATAAAACACACATAACATATGTATGATTTTATGTGTGTGTTAGTAGCAACTTTAAATGCAATTTACTCAAAATAAAGGAAAAAATTAAAAAATTTGTAAATCTACAAAACGGCAAAAAAGAAATACCTTTCAAATAATATACGTTTGGGATAAAACGGTAGAACAAAACATCGGTCACAAGTAATCGCCTAGCCTATTAATATTATAGTTATCACTAAAATTTGGTTCATGGTTATTTTCTATATCCAGTTACTTACCTCAGCAAAGTTGAATCCAAGACTTTCTCTCGAAACGCATGGTATGGGTGTCGAATAGTCAATATAGGACGACCATAATTCTCTTGCATATTTTTTTTTGAACATGTTTTATTTATATTTATATTATTTACTTATATTTTTATTTATATTTATATTTATTTATTATTAATAAATATAGTATTTTATTTATTTAGGTGTTTATTAACTTTTTATATTTATTTATCAAATTAAAATGTTCAGGCTCGAGGTCTAAGTTGTTTTGCATAAATATTCTTTATTTATTCAATATTTCGCTTTTCTTTGAAAAGCATCATCAGGAATAATTTTGAAATGCACAATGTAAACAAATAAGTAAGTACAAACATCATATTTTAGAAAACAACAAAAATAACTAATCATTAAAAGTCGAACAAAACTAAAAAACGTTTATATTTATATTTATATTTATATTTATATTAAAAGTACGTACAATAAAATATTGTTTTCGTATGACTTAAATGAAATTATGATTGTTTTGAGAGTTATTGCGTAAGACCATGGGTGTTAGTGGTTTATTCTTATTTTCCACATTTGCTCGAAAAAATAAAAATCAAAACCGCTATTTATGTTCAAAAAAATAAAATTAAAAAATAACTGTTATTTGTGTTCGAAAATAATAAACTGCTATTTTTGTTCGAAAAAATAAAAATCAAAAAATATTTGTTATTTTTGCTCGAAAAATAAAATCAAAATATTAAATTTCAATGTATTTCATCAAAGACTAGTTCATAAAGATGAATATGGTATACTTGAATCAGATTTCCAACATTTACTTCTATGTATATGCTTTTTTTGTTTTAAAGTTTCAAAATAACTGTTATTTTCGGTCCCTGCTGTTTATGCTTTCAGGTTAACGAGGAGAAATAACGACCGAATCGTATAAAAAACAAGTAAGAGTGTTAAATTCGGCTATGCCGAATCTTTGATACCCTCCACCTGGGTTTTACGTTTACATTAATATCTGGACTTCTTGCACTATTGAATATGTAAACACTTTGATAAACCTATTACTGAATTATTACAACAAATGCTCTGAATTTTCAGCATTTTATAGAGGTGTCTACATATTTTAGGTCATAAATTGGCAGAATGACTCCCGATTTATCCCATTTTAAATACTAACCTGATCCAGATAATTACAAACAATATTAAGTTTAACCAGGTAAATGGTTTATTTTGTAATTTTCTTTTTAATTTAAATTTTTTAATATAAAGGTGCATTTTATTTTTTACAATCCTTTTCAATTTTCCAGACCTATTAGTATAGGGCACATTTGTGAGTCCGCATAGATCAACTTTCAACTCTTACTTCTTTTTATTGTATTAAATCTATCTTTGTGTCTTTAAATTAATTAAGATAATTAAGATGAAAATATTTAACAAACTGTTTTTTTTTTAGTTAATATCTGAACATTTTACTGATACAAGGCAAAACTAAAACTGCCAAAAATTTCAGTCAAAACTATTTTGAATGTATTTGTTAAATATCGCATAATTTTTTTCAATTTTAAACTTTAAAGTCTTTTTAAGTCTGGTAATAACTCTATAATATGAAGGAAGTAAATATGTGGATTCTTTAATAACAATGACAAGTATAAAACACTGTTTTGTGCATAACATTAAAATATTATAAATTTGAGCATAATTAATTTAGAAACATAATTAATTTTAGAAAAATGTCCGATTCGTTTTTCGATGATGCTGAAAACACATCAAAGAAATACAGAACATAAAGATTTTGCTTCAGTTAGTTGAGAGACGAGAAGCTAATGGATGGCTGGAGCAGGTCAAAGGTGACGACTATAATTGCAAATGCAAGGCTTTCGAAAATATATTAAAATGCGATAAATCAGATCTAAGTATACATGCTTATAACCACTGTTATAAAAAATCTTTTAAACCCAACAGTATTGCCATAATTTGAAATTGTAAAGATGCTGAATTGCAAAAAAAGATGCTTAAACGTACTGGATGCTAAATTTTTTTTTTCAAATTTCATTACCTTTATATTGAAAAATTATATACCTATTAATAAATTCTTTGGTTTTTAAATCGAAAAATTAATATAAAACATATGTTTCGATTTATATTTTTTAAATTTTAATTAAAATTATTTTGGATTTCATCTGAAATTTTTATTAACATCAAATTGAGTTTATTTTAAACTTAAATTAAATATTTTTAATTTTAGAGGGATTTTTTTTTTTATTTAAAATATAACAGAAATTACATTATCAAAAGATACGATTATATTAGAATAATTGGTTTATGGAATCTAACATTTCTGTGATGTCTTCATCTTCAAGTTCTTCTTGGCTCTGATATATTTCTGACGATCGACTCTTATCAACGACATCGCTCGGTATATTGTAAGTGTGACAGCACCAATTTTTCAATTTCAATCCTTCTTTTATACGTATTACAGAACATAACAACTCGGATTTTATTCTGTTCGAAGTTTGCTTTTAACTAAAGCTATTAAGCTAAACAAACGTTCAACTTCGGCTTTTGAGAAAGACAAAACTAATATAGACAACACAAATATTGATTCCTAAAATGGATTTTCGCCAATAGAATTTTTCAATCCATAAAGAGGTTGTATTCAGTGTTGTATCCCAGTTTTGTTCTGTGATATAACTCCATTGGATTTGAATTTTTTCTGTTTCAGATGATATAAATTTAAACTCTTCTAATATATTGGTTATCTGTTCTTTTACCCGTTTTAATGTGTTTTGTATTGAAAATTTTGGCATTTTTTTAATACAATAATATTTTTTGGCACTCGACTTTCAAATTCATTAAAAACTGTTGTTGGTGTTTACATTCTTCTATTTCAAAATGTTTTGTTATATTTGTTGAAAGAAACGAGCAGAGTGGTAAAAGGAGTAGTACACAAAATTACTGTACTACACTTTGAGAAATAAAAACATATCAATACCATTAAAAGATGCTAAAAGCAACATTTTATTAATAAAAGATTCTAAGTTAGCATCTAGCATCTTTTGATAAATTTTGGATGCTAAACGACAAAAAAAGTTGCTAAATCTAGCAACTAAAAAGCTAAAACGGCAACACTGAAAACCAAGAACAAATATTCTGTTTGAGTTGTAACATCTCATTTGCAAGCCATTTTAATTAAGCTGCGTTCACACAATGTGTTTTGCTTGTGTTTTTCTTATGGTTTTAGCACATGCAATTTGTACACATAGCGTGAACCCTTTCAAAAACTGTTTATGTACAACACATTTGGCAAAACATATGTAAATTTTTCAATTAGAGCAGGTTCTATTTTGGCATGACAACCATATTAAAATACAATACTGCTTGTGGCGAAAGAAAAACAGAGTAAATTATAAAGATAAATATTGAAAGAAAAATAAATTGTTTAATATTAATTAACAATTAAAAAATATAAAAAATATATTACTTTATTTTTAACAATAACTTTTTGTAAATTCACAAATTAAATCAGCTGTTGTTTACATTTAGAGGTTATGTCATACGGAAATACATATGTACGTTTGATCGCAAAATGATGAATTGTATGTAAAACGCCAATTTTGACACACACGCCGAATTACGTATGGATCGTAAAACTGAATTTACATATGGAAAATACACATAGTGTAAACACACCTTTAATTGTGTAAATTTTAAATGCACATCTAACCATATCAAAAAGATGAATTAAACAGAATTGCAAAAATATTTTTTTTATAATATCTGTATGTTTTTTATATTATTCTTATGTAATTCTCATGATATTTTTATCTTATTTTTTATTTTTACATAATTGAAATTGTACAAATTAAAAATAAATTTTAAAAAAAGTAGTGTAGGGAAAAAAGGGAATTTTTTTCATAAGCGTAGAGATTTCTGAAAAAATCTCCTGGCATCACTAGTACCTATTAAAAAACAATGTAAAAATTCACAAGACAACGCGACATAGACTTGCTTTGTTCAAAAGCTTCCATAAGACTGAATGAAATTGTTGCTTACTTTACTCTTTCGGGAGTATTTTCATTTTTGTTCGGCTGTATACATATAAGAAGCCAATTTGAGTTCGGTTTACTCGTGCTGCTATGCATATGTTTGTGTGTTAACAAAAATATACGATATCCCAGTCATCATTTCGAAGATTGTTTTAACAAAAAATACCTTACTGTGTCTTCTTCGAGCACTTTTGATAATTAAAAACTGCTTAATCACATGCGCTATTAGAAAAAGACTAGATAATGATTTTTGCTTTCTCTTAGAAAGTGATTTATAGAAAAATTACATTAAATAAGACTCAAAAATGAGTCGAAACTGATTAGAAAAGCGGATAAAAAGGACTCTCAAGAAGATTCGCGGGTAAGGTAATATTTAATCCCAACAAAAGAATATTTTGTGATCAGCAAAAGGGCGCATTTATAACTGTTTTAATAGCACATATGCGTCAAAAAGACTCTACATGATCATTTATTGCATAAAATGCTTATTGGGATTTTATTCACTATCTGTAGAAACAGGTTTTTTAAGTAAAACAAATCTGCATACAATTTCAATTCTATTTCGTTCACAATGATACGATCAGTTTGTTTACTAGCTACTAGTAAAATAAGAAAATAGTATTATAATACAGCGTAATGATGAATTGTACTTCTCAATTAGTTTATTTTTAATGTGCCATAAGAAGTTCGGTTTGTGCTAAGAAAAGCATGAATATATGTTTCCCAGGGCGAAGCTTCATCATTGCACTATGATTGAGTTGAGCTCCGCGACTATTCATAATGTGAATAGCTCGTGTCAAAAATTTTTGGTAGTTGGGAATGGCGTTTGTGTTAAGAAAAGCATAAACGCATGTTTCCCAGGGCAAGGCTCGATCATTGCACATTGATTGATTGAGCTGAGCTCCGCGGTTATTGTTAATGTGGATAACTGTTGAAACAAAATTTTCGGAATGGCGTTTGCCTCCGTCCCGACATTAAATAACAAAGTTTAAAAATTTATTTTAATTAACATCTGACAAAAAATAGTATTTTTCTAAACAACAATTTTTTTTACAGGGTAAATAAATATTTTATGGCTTACCTACCTACCTACTACTTTTGAAAGCAAGTATGCAGGGTTTATACATGTACTAAAAATACAACTCTTAAAACCATACTATTTTTTCAACTCTAAAAATTTCAGAATTTTGTAAAAATAAAATAAAATACCGATTTATTTTAATATGCGCTTTATTATGGATATACATACATATACAAAATATATGAATATTATTTATAGTATTTTGATATTGGCAACAGTAGTATGTATCAATTTGTAACATTTTGTGATGTTATAAAAATCGCAGAATATTGATATTGATTTTATATAGTTTCTTTTATTAATTAATTAATTATTACACCAAAAAATATTGATATTGATGAATTTTTATATTATTAACACAACGACCACAAAAACAACATGCACAGCTATGACAAAATACAAAATTTAGGAAAACAATATAGGAAAACGTCATATTTTTTTTTACCTTTTCAGTGATTTCTCGGCACCTATGAAACCTAGTGTCATGATTTAAAAACAGGAACCTTTTCAAGATGTTAGTGAATCATTCTCACTAAAAACAAGCACCCTATCTGCCCTATTGAGGGCGTTATCACAAGAACACATATTCAAATCATATTTTCTCATGACTTTTTAATTCTTCGCTCAATTCTCGGGACCAGATTAACCGATTTGGACGATTTTAAATAGCAAACTTCTCAGGATGTTAGTGAATCATTTTTTATACCAAGGAGCACCCTAGCTATCCGATTGAAGCCGTCATCGTGATTTCCACAGACGGACAGACGGACAGACGGACAGCCGGACAGACGGACAGACGGACATCGTTATATCAACTTCGCTTGTTATAAGGATCACAAATATATATATTTTATGGGGTCCAGAATTTTTTTTCTAATTATTACAAACGGAATGACAAACTTATATATACCCTCTGCACACTGGAGTGGAGGGTATAATAATTAAAAAATGTGTTTTTGTCCACTTCACCTAAATGATGAAAGTTTTGGAGCTCTGGCTGTTGCCTGCCGACATAAAAAAGTAATTAGGGATCACCTACGAAAAATATCAATCTCATATCTTAATCGAAAATATAAAAAATAATTTTTCTCCAAAACTAAGATAGAAAAAAGAAAAAAGGGCGTTAATTTGGGATCACCTACAAAAAATATCAATTTAATATAAAAAATCGAAATAATGATAAAATTGCGTTTTTCTCGAAAACTAAGCTATATAGAGTAAAAAGGGCGTTAATTTGGGATCACCTACAAAAATATCTATGAAAAATTTTAAAATATTTTAAAAATTAATTTTTCTTGAAAACTAAGCTAGATAGAGAAAAAAGGGCGTTAATTTGGGATCACCTACAAAAATTAACAATTTAATATAATAATCGAAAAAATTAAAAAAAAAACAAGTTTTTCTCGAAAACTAAGCTAGATAGAGCGTTAATTTGGGATCACATACACAAAATATCAATTCATATAAAAAATCAAAATAATTATAAAATGCGTTTTTCTGGAAAACTAAGCTAGATAGAGCAAAAAGGGCGTTAATTTGTGATCACCTACAAAAAAAATCAATTTCATATGAAAAATCGAATATCATATGAAAATGATTAAAATGTGTTTTTCTCGAAAACTAAGCTGATAGAGCAAAGATGGCTTTAATTTTTTAATATAAAAATCGAAAAAATTAAAAAAGTGCGTTTTTCTAGAAAACTAAGCTAGATAGAGCGTTAATTTGGGATCACCTACACAAAATATCAATTCATATAATAAATCGAAAAAATTATAAAAATACGTTTCTCTGGAAAACTAAGCAAGATAGAGCAAAAAGGACATATAAATGAAATATAACACACTCTACTTCTTTTTCTGTTTAAATAATTTATTGATTAAAATAAAACGTATACATATGTAAGTAAACTTAATCTCTAACTATGGTGGTGGAATTTTCGGACATTTTCAGTGAAGTGGTGGTAAATTTTTCCTCTTCCTTTTATTTTTACTAAAAAAAATATTAATTATTTGTTTTTTAAAAATAAGCCACTAACTACATTTTTAATAAAAGAAATAAAAAAATTAAATTTTTATTTTTATCAATTTCAACAAAATAGGCACTTTATTACACAAACCTTTTCTTTTTGTACAAAAAAAAAAATAGTAAGAGAGGGTAAAATTTACCACCACCTCTACATTTAAAGGTTAAAATAATACAGAACAACCGAGGGTCAAAAAAGACTTCTTCAAAATATCTCGCCTTCGTCTCTAAACGTCTACTCGCTCCTTTTATTCGTCCAATTGATACACACCAGGGTCGTTATAATTAATATGGCTGTCCACTTCTAGTTACAAGTCCATTTTTACTCGGTCCTACATTTTATATCAAATCTGGGGGCAAATCGTCGCTTTCGATATAGAATAAAATCAATCGAAATTCCATAAAAAAAAATCCATAAAAAAATTATGCTTGAATTTATATCAGTGCTGGGCACACACATATTATCACAAATTGCGCTTGTGTGCGAAGCAGAAAAAAGCGAAGTTCAACTTGACACTCTCCTGTTGTACACTGCAAAAATTGTTCGATTAACGAAAATAAAATAATTATTTTTTGTTAGTATTATATTTTAATTTCAATTATTGTAATAATAATAATAAATAAAAAATAAATAAATAAAAAAAATTTTAAAAAATATAATAAAAAAATAATAAAAAAAAAATAATAAAAATTAAAAATAATAATAATAAAAAACAAGTAAGAAAATTATAGTCGGTCTACCCCGACTATACGATACCCTATACCATGGTTTAGAGACCCTATCTCTTCGGTCTAACTGGATATAGAAAACAAGCATAAACCAAATTTGAGTGGCATTTTTTTAGCTGCAGATATGAAAAAGTTCATATCGGATGCTATATTTGTATGGGGACTGGGTTGAAAAATGGACCGATCGTGACCATATTTGGTAAAGTCACTTATATTATGAAAAATTATATACTAACCAAATTTGAGAAAAATCTGTCCAATATTTTTGTTTTTTGATAGATTTGAGTGACGATCGGGAAGCAGCTCTATAGGTATTATTTTTGGATTACTGATTAATGGATATAATAAACACACACAAACCCAATTTGACTGAGATCTATATGATAATTTGGATCTTATGGCAATTTATGTCGATTTCATAGGGGTCATTTGTATGGGGGCTAGGTCTGAACATGGACCGATTCTCACCAATTTCAATTGCGTTCATCCTATGACTGATAGAGGCTTATATACCAAATTTCATCAAAATAAATTCATATTTGCGACCTGTAGTTTGATTACAAGATTTACATGGACACATAGACGGACGGACGGACGGACATTGCTAAATCGACTCAAAAAGTGGTTCTGAGTCGTTTGGTATAATAAAAGATGGGTCTAGGTCAAATATTTTTGGTAGTTACAAACAGCAGCACAAAGTCATTCTGTACTGTACTCCTTAATGCGTAATAGGTCGGCTATGTGCTTGTCGGATATACTGTTACGTACCTTACTCAAAATAATTTTAAGGCTGGAAAATGCCACCTCGTAGTTATATGTCGTGCCAAACATTGAGTACAGCTTGTACATTTCATTTTTTAAGTTTGGATATTTGTTATCATCGATGTGCGTCCAAAACTTTTCTCCAGTTTCCAGAGGAATTTCAAAATCATCCCGTAATTTTTTAAGCTCTTCTTGTAGCATGACATCCTGTTCTTCTATTTTACATATAAGGGGATAATCATGTAATTCTACAAGATTTTCAATACATTTTAAATCTTGAAACCTACCTTCATAATTCTTCTTTAGAGACTCGACGATTTCGGCATAGTTTTGTATTTTAACAAAATTCTTAATATTCAATTCTGAAAAGATTGACGACGTTTTTTTAGGATGACAAAGTTATTACTTTGGAGTTGGTGGGTTAATAAAATCAATTTTCTATAAAAATGGTGTATTATGGTTGCTAATTGAAAAATTTTTATATTTTTGCCTTGAAGAGTTAAGTTAAGTTCGTTTAATATTTCGGTGATATCGCATAAAAACGCCAAGTCTAATAGGAAGTCGGGGTCTTCCAGTGCACGAATAAGCTCTTCGGTGTCCTGTTTTGCTATTGTTTTTAAAAATATGACAGTTTCTTTTCTTAAATTAAAAAGTCGTTCTAAGCATTTGCCTCGACTAAGCCACCGAACTTCTGTATACAACAAAAGATCACCATACTCTGAATGTAGATTTTCTAGAAATTCTTTAAATTTTCTATGAGTCAGTGAATTGTGTCCTCCTCTTATTTTGTTTATAATTTTAACAGCAATGTTCATGGTGCTAGTCAAACTTAATTCTTTAGAGAAAAGGGCTTGCTGATGTATTACACAATGTAAAGCTGGGCAATAGATTTGGTTTTTGTGCAAAAACCCCAAAAGACCCTTGTTTTCCCTCTCATTACTTTAGCTCCATCCGTGCATATTGAACTTAGTTTTCTTTTGTCCACAATTGAAAAAACCTTCGAGTCTATTGCATCATACAAAACTTGACCCGTAACATGACCATGAAGAGAAACTAAATCTAAAACTTCTTCATCTACCGTTTTGATGCAAATAATAAGCTAGCAAATATTATTAATATATGTGCTCTCGTCCAGCGAAATCGAAAAATATTTACAATTTTTTAGTCTATCTTTAGCTGCAGAATGGATAAATTGACTTATATCTTCTGTCCTACGTGTCACTGTACGTCGAGATAATGGAATATTTTTACAAACTGCCATAGCTTCTTGGCATTTTTCACCAAAACAATTTAGAACATCTAATGTAAGGTTCTGAAAAAAAATTCCATCATCAAATGGGCGGCATTGCTTTGCTAAAGCCAAAGCTACGGCATACGATGCCTTTTTTAAAGGCAAATGATCAAGAGGACCATTACTTTTATCAACCATAGATTTTTTGTTTATTTCATGATGAAGAATATTATTTTCATCAACTATGAATTTTAAGAAAAAAGGGGCTTTCAACTCCAAAACTTTTAATGTTCGATCACCCCCCATTAAATTATTAAAATTGCTATGGTTACCTATGAAATGTCTTTTCAAACAAAATAAGTCATTGCGACTTATAATGCGATAACAAATTATACATTGTGGGTCGCCATCGTTGTTTTCTAAAAAAAAGAAATCATTTTCCCATTTTTCATTAATTTTTTTATGTGTATTTTTTTAAAGTTGCGCAGCGCGATCTTGCTTGTTCAAATGCTGATGAGCAACTAATTTGATTTGATTTTTAAAAATGAGAAGAAAGCACAGCCGAAAGTTGACGATCGAAAGCCACACGAAGAAGTTTATAGTATACATGTGTCGACGTCGCGAAAGCAGCATTATGATGTGCACCACGCCTGGTGGAGAATTGAAAATGTGCCCAGCGCTGATTTATATTCATTTTTAAAAATTATAAAAATTATTAATTAATATTCATTTTAATTTTTATGGCTTTTTCTTTAATTTTTTTTAAAATATTAAGGAAAAAAAATTTTTTATATAATATATTTTCATCTATAAAAAAATTTATCTCAAATTTTACATGTTTTTTAATTCAAGTTCGTAACTAATAGGAGTAATAGATATCTATTAATATATAAATATTAAATTAATTAATATATATCTATTAATCTAGATTTAAAAAAAAAAAATATTCAACTCAATTAAGAATATCGCTAGATTAAATTTTTAATACATTTAATTTTCTATAATTATTTTGTAGATTTTTTCACATTAATATATATATTATTTATATTCCTTTTGTAATATTTTTATATTAATATATAAATTATTTATATATATTTAAATAAATATAATTATATACATAATTTAATATATTTATAAATTTATGTATATAATTATTGTTTAAGCACAGATCGTGTGAAAGCCACAGTTACTGTTCAGTGGCTTTCTACGTTTTTGTGTTGTTTTTTGTTTTGTTTTTTGGCGCTTGCCTAAGTTTGCATATTGTAATTACTACTCTAGAAAACCCCGTAATTATATTTATTTTAATTATTTATATTAATTTTTAATTATTAATTTTTTTATTTAGACCTCGTTTCACTTTCAATATTAACTATGGACCATAACTCGTTAGCTGTGACAGAGTAAAATTACTCTTATTACAACTATACTTTAAGCTAAAAGTGACCGATAAGCTAAAGGGAAGATATTGTTGCCTTTAACTTTTAACGTGGGGTTTATGTATTTAATGTTGCCACATTTTCTGATCTATGAAAAAAATATTCACATAAATTTAATTTTGAAAATAAATTTATTTACATATACTTAAATATATGTTTGTATATTTTTTAGAAAGTTTTATTACACATTTACAACAATTATGCAACTTATAATAAAGGTTTTTGGTTTTTTTTCTATTGTTTTTATTGTTTACTTGCGAACAAATAAAGGAACATTGCCACTACGTATTTTGATAAAGCAATTCATTTGGTCCAAAGTAATCGGTGTTTCCTTTGGTGTTGCCACAATATCAAAAATATTAATTTCATTTAACTGTGAAGTTGTAATAACGAAAAGAAGTTAAAGGTAAGTTTATTGCTCACTCTAGCTAAAGTTACCTTTAACTAACATTTACTTTAAAGGCAAGTTGTAATTATGGCCCTTAGTATTTTATTTTGGAAAATTAAAAAATAATTTCGGTCGAAAAATTTCGATAAAGAATGCGAGGATTTGCTTGTAATTTGTAATAAAAATCTTTGTCTGTAATTTCTTATACACTGAGAAATGTGATGGGCGTAACTTTTTTAAGCGGGCATACACACTATGAAAAAAATCATGTGAGTCCGATCACAGGGGAGGTGTATAAACATCTAGTAATTAAAGATTTTTTATGTCATTTTTTAAAATCAAACAGAAAGCGTCATCTATGTATCACTTAGAGCAAAAATCTTTTTCAACTAATTCAACAATTCTTTGCTGTAAAACATTAAAAATATCCCAATATAAACGTATATAAATGATACATAGATGACGCTTTTAAAAAAGTGGCATACAAAAACAATTTTATATCACAATTTTTTCACCAATACAATCATATGTCAGTAATAACCCTGTAGGAAATGTCACTAGTGAATTAGTACTGATTCACTATTGACACTGTCACCAGTACTAGTGACTTATTATACCCCCGACAATGTGTTTTTACTGTAGACATTTAACATGTGCGTGTCATTGGAAATCTACTACTGACACTGGTACTATTGAGTAGGTAGTTCTTTTGGGACCATATGTAGACATTGTCACCAGAGATTCACTAGTTCATTTTATTAATTCTAATCTACACTTTTGGTACTGTAAATGTCAGTAGTGAATCTGTACTGACCCTCTGTTGACACAGTCACCAGTACTAGTGATGTATTATACCCCCGACAATTCTAGTCTACACTTTTGATACTTTTCTAAAATAGACGCCGTTAATTAAACTTTTGTTAACATTTGATATTTTATTCAAAAAATTAAGGAATACATAACAGGTACATTTCAGCCTTTTAAATAGTATTTAAAAAAAAATTAAATTAAATTTTCATTAGAAATATGTAGGTATTTTAAAAAAGTAATAATTATATTAATAATACATAAGGTACATTTCAGCCTTTTAAATAGTATTTAAAAAAAATTTTAATTAAATTAAATTATAAATAGGTATTTTAAAAAAATATTAATTTTCTTTGCTCGATGAATCCATGTTTTCATTTTTTTTTTTTTGAATTGCTTCGACCCATTTGTTTGAAATATTTTTTTTTTTTTTGGCACTGCAATGCTCCTCTAAGCGTTTTATCGGCGGCTTCACTAATAGCTGATATTACGTCTGGAAATAGAAACAAAAAATATTAAAAATTTTGAGAACTCTAAAATCAAGATTTTTACCTATTAAAGCTTTAAAAACGTTGGCGAAATCGCGCAATCTCTTTTTTCCAAATACTTGATGCAGATTACGTTCAGCATTACCAGCAAATAGAGATTTTATTTGTCTTATCTATAGAACATAAAGAAAAAATAAAATTTTACACGTGTATTAATTTCACAATAAAGTCAAAGACTTACGTATGGGTCTGAATGTTTGGTCAATTCCTATGTGGCTTCAATTCCTATGTGGCAATAATTTCCTGGAAAAACTTTTCTAATTGAAATTGCTTGGCTTTTACCTTACAGAGCTGCAGCTGACAGAGGAACATCTAGACCTTCCTCCTATAATATTACAAGAAGCTTTTCTAAACACTTTCTGGAAGGTGCTGTTTCACGCAAACTCAATTTGGCGTTTGGCAAATCTATCACTGATTCCAAAAAATCTTCTGCAAGTTCCACAAAACTTTCACAATTTACTCTTTCACTTAAATTAATTTCATTTTAATTTTTTCTACTTTTATACAAAATTGATTGTTTTTTCACTTGACGTTTATAATTTCTTTTACTCATAACGAATGTATGTATAGTGCTTCAATTGTTTTAAAAACACGTTTATTTACCTTTAAATGAAGTTTTTATTAAATTATTTTAAATATTTTTTACAAACAATTTTTCTTGCAGCCGCTTTTATTTTTAACACACTAATAAAAACATTAAGAAGAAGCATGGCTTTATTACAAAGCTTTAATTTTTGAGGCTTACTTTAGCCGCTGACATTCTCTTAATATTGCTGGCGCCGAACTCGTCAGCTCTTAATTTTTAATAAACAAAAGATAAACAAAATATGAAAAACGGTATTTTGTATGTACTTTTTTTAAAATTTATAAAGATTAATGTACTGCATACTTATAGTGGAATTGAAAAAATACTAGATTAATAAAAACAGTTATTCCGCCGACGAAAATTAGCGCTTTAGCGGCGAATTAGAACTCTTATTTGTTGTGTTTAAATTTTTTTTCTAATCAAAGCAAATAAAACATGTAGACACTTTGTTGACAATGTCGCCAAGAAGTCTCCAAAATAGTTGACAAAACTGGTGACTTAGAGACACTTGCCCCCAGGTTTCCTTCAGGGAAGTCACACACCGATTTATGATACAGCTCTCACCGATTTGTGTTACGCTGTTTTTGTGATTGTATTGTGAAATAGAAATTTACCCCCCTGCGCGTATAGATGTTTACACATCAGAAATACTCTTAAAATAATTTTAAAACTGAAAGTATGCTTTCTTTTATTCCAAAGTATGCTCGTAACGCCAAAATATGAAAAAAATATGCTGTAACAAATCGATGCCAGATTTCTGCAATTGTTCTGAAACGGATAAAAATCTTATCCGTTTATCAATACAATGCACAGGAAAACATGATATTGCATATTTTTGATTTCGCTGTTCATTAATTACCATATGCTTTAGATGTAGTCTAACGATGAGATATTTTTCTTAAAATAATGTGTTTTTCCATTTTGTTTTCGAAGGACTTTTCAACCTGCCGTTGTACAATGTGTTCAAACGAATACTTACGAATTTGAAAACATTTTCTAAATATTATTATTTATTAATATTTATTGAGACTTTTTATGCAAATAGTAACAGAAAAAAAAATACATTAAATAAAGAAAATTTAAGATTATAATGTAATGTCTTAAAACTATGAAAGAGTAATTTACAGTAACAAACTTGACAGTAAGGGTATGATATTGAATGAGAAAAAGAAAAAACGCCCTTGCTCAATAGGCTAGCCATAACGATAGAGTAATCTCTTAAAATAAAGTTATAAACTTAATATTATTAAAAAAAAAAAAATCTTACAAGCTAGAAAAATAATAATAATAATAACTAAAAATAACTGCTAATTAACCCCTGTGAATACCAGGGTGAGTTTTTTTAAAAAAAATCCGGTGTAAGAGCCGACAGATCACTAATTTCATGGTTTAAACCAAGAGGAGAAAAATATTGAGTATTACGCCAATTGTAATTCCTCTGAGATTGTGCAATTTCTTTTAAAACCGTATTATCATGCATGTATAATCTATTATTATAATTCTTTATAATGTCAAACACGTAAGAGCTCATTGGAAGCACTCCCGACTCATTGTAAATAATTAAATTTGAAAACCTTTTTGTTTTTGATGAAAAATTTTTTCCAATACAAAATCTTAAAACCTTTCTCTCAAAAATTTCAAATTTGTTCATTAATGTCGGTGAAATAGAAAACCAAATAGGAAATGCATACAACAAAACTGGTCTCATACATGTTTTATAAAGTAGTAATTTTGTATTAACTGGTAAAGTTTTATTAGATAAAACTCTGCCAAGACATCCTTTCACTCTGTTAAATTTATTTAATACAAAATTTCCATGTTCATTAAACTTAAAAAGCTTATTAAAAATAATGCCAAGATATTTAAAGCTGTCTTTAAAAGGAATTTCAATACCATTTAAAAACAACTTTAATCGTTTGCTTTCTGGAACTACGAAGTAAGCACATTTCCCCGACGCATTTCTAAGACAAATTGCTTCACTTTTTGTAGCATTTATTTTAATACCCCAAAAATCATAAAAATCTTTAACTTTAAATAGATGTCTTGATACAATTTGTAAAGCTTTATCAGGAGACTCATGATGGGCGTAGAGAGGAGAATCATCTGCATAGAGAATACCAGTAGAGTTTGAAAAGTTGTGGGGAAAATCATGAATTAAAATGTTATACAAATGTGGCGCCAGAATTGAGCCCTGCGGAACTCCACAAGAAATAACACCAAAATCAGAAAAATAATTATTTAAATGTATGCAAAACCGTCTATTGCAAAAATAACTCTTAAATAATTTAATAATATGTATATCAAAACCAATTAAACTCATTTTGAAAATTATACCTGCGTGAATAGCTCTATCAAAGGCTTTTTCGACATCGAGCGAAACAACTGTGCAACGACGCTGTCGTAAATTACAAACTACATCGTTATAAAATTTTGAAAGAGCGTCTAAAGTAAATATGAAAAACATGGTTTTACAAGTTTTATTTTGGGAATAAAAAATAAAAAAAAAATAAAATAATTTTTAATGTCATGTTCACAAGCCACGTACTACCAGCAACCAACGGGATTTGGTTGAGGACTAGGTTGAAATATGAACCGATCCTGATAGAAGTGAAAATCGGGAAGCAGCTTTATATGGGGGCTATGACTAAGAATTGTCATACATGGTTTATTTTTGATTACTGATTATTGAGCATAAATGTAAACACATACAATTCCATTTTTGCTTGTTTGTTTATTAGCGATGCATACACTTTTTTTCTTGTTATTTTTTTTCTCTTGTGCAAAAAGCAAACAAAAATGTTATGTATGCATCGCTGATACGTATCTAAGTATGTATATTATAGCAGACCATTTCATAGCGCAATTGTGTTTTTTCTATTTCACACATATTCCTATGCTCTTTCATTTAGTTGTCAATGGCGATGAGTGTTTAGCGGATGTATTGATTTTGTTATATGCTAAACAATGCTTTTGGTAACATATTTAGGGAATATGTTCTCTATAATATTAATAGGCTAGGCGATTTTTTGTTACCGATGTTTTGTTCCACCGTTTTATTACGATTTTGACCAAACGTATATTATTTGAAAGGTATTTCTTTTTAGCTGTTCACCAGATTCACACATTTTTCAATTTTTTCCTTCATTTTGAGTAAATTGCATTTAAAGTTGCTACTAACACAAACATAAAATTATACATATGCTATGTGTGTTTTATTAAATATGTTAATGTGTTTGTTAATGAGTTTGTTATCTTCATTCACAATAATAATAAACCATATAAGTGTTGGTTTGTGAATTGGCTAAGTTGAAAAATAAAGCTGCCTAGAAATTGCATTCGATTTCCGAGAGCTGGAATCTGCTAGTTTATATTATTCTCTTTATTTGTAGAGATATTTGTTGTAACGATTTCAGAAGTTGTTGGGTTTCCTGTATCTTTTACATGCTCTACAAAATGCTCAAAACATTCTTGATTACATTCTTTGTCATTGTCCAGAATTGCATAGTAATTGTTTTTAATTGTTTAGACTTTGTGTTTGGTTGTTATCTTTTCTTCTAACATTCACTATATATTCATCATTATGTGTTGATGCGATATTTTGATTGTTTTTGTCATTATTTAATATTGATTTTTGAGCATGTTCGCTCATTTATGTTTAAAGTTTTTTTTTTATTTTTATTGTTATATTTTTTATTTTTATTTTTTTGTTTGAATACTACAGCAAAGTAATACGACTATGTGTTAAACCAGTGCTTCTCAAACTTTTTCATATTGCGGCTCCCTAAATTCCGAAACAAAAGTTTCATTCCCCCCCTCCCCACCACCCAAAAAATAATACTATTAAAACACTATTTATTATTAATTTTGTTTAAGTAATATTTTTATTACAAATAATAAATCCATTTAAATCAATTTTTTTAAACAAAAACTTTTTAAAATAAACTCAAAAATAATATTATATAAAAATAACTTTTACAAAAAGAATTTCTAATTTTTACGATATAATAATTTTATGAGAAGGATGTGATTGCATAGTTTTACACAAATTATCAATATCGGGTGAAATTTCAGAAATACTAATCGAAGGTTTTGTTCCAAAGAGCTCGTTGAATGGCACGATCTGTGTTTATTTTTAAGTACTAGTAATGAAGAAAAAGCTGTTTCACAAAGATACGTTGTCGCAAAAGGTATTAATTTTAGCAATGCCACTTTTGCGATAGTCGGATATTCTTGCTGTCACCTTATCCAAAATTCTTTACAACTTTTTTCGTTAAACTGTAATTCAAAAGAATTATCTGATCTAATTTCAATCAATTCTTCTTGAGCTACCCAAGAAATATGATCATATTTCAATGTTTTAGCAAATGGCATCCTTATCCAGTCGTATTTTCGTTCCTCGTTCATGTTTGGGAAATATTTAGCAAAAAATCTTTTAGATTCATCAATATGATTCAGTATTGTTTTTTTAATTGAATTTGATATTGATATTTTATTGGTGCAAACAAACTCATTCAGACATGGGAACATTTCCATATTTCCTTCGTTAATAGAGTTTGACCATAAACAAAGTTTTTGTTGAAAAGCAAGAAGTTTTGTATTCAAAACTAAAATATTGGTTTCTTTTCCCTGCAGAGAAAGATTTAATTCATTTATTTTAGCAAAAAGATCTGCTAAATATGATGCTAAACACATCCAACTTTCATCACTAAAGTGCGTAGCAAGATCTGGTTTTTTATCTAAAAGAAATAATCGTAACTCATCTTTAAGTTCTAAAATTATATTTAAAACTTTTCCATGTTAAAGCCACCTTACTTCAGTATGATATAACAAAACCCCATGCACTGATCCCATATCCTTACATAAAATATTAAACAATCTCGAGTTTACAGCACGATTTTTTACAAAATTAACAATAGTTGTAATGTCACTCAAAATTTCACTGAGTTCGGAACACATTCGTCGAAAAACTAAATGTTCTCTGTGTATTACGCAGTGAATATGTTGCGCATCTGGTGATACTTTTTGTACTTCTGCTTTATCCAGAAATTCTCCCAGTCATCGCTGCTGCACCATCTGTACACACTCCTACACATATTGACCATTCAAGTTTATTCTCTGAAAAGAACTCATCTACTTTTACAAAAATATCAATACCTCTTGTTGAAGTTAATAGCTACCGACAAAAAAGTAAATCGTCATGAATTTGGAAGTTATACTGATATCTTACAAAAACCATTAACTGCGCGTAATTTGTTATATCAGTAGATTCATCAATTTGTATCGCGAAGAAGTTGCTCTGTTTAATACGAGATATTAATTTGGTTTTAATATTATATCCCATGCTATCAATTCTTCTTTTCATAGTATCGTTTGAGATAAGAGTAGACTTCAAAGGATTAGCAATTTTTTCACTGTATATAGTTTCACAAATTTTAATTGCTGCTGGTAATATAAGATCTTCTCCTAGCGTATAAGGTTTTTTGTTTTTTGCAATTAATAGGGCAACTTCGAAAGATGCTTTTAGCAGGTCATCATTAAATTTTGTATATTTTGTAAGAGAACCAGTTTGTTCCTTTTTATCTGCTGCCTTTGAAAAAATTCGAGTGGCTTACTTTGATATTCTGGGTGCAAAGTAGTTAAATGACGCAGTAGTTTTCCTGGCCTCATACTATCGTTTGATAGTTGGGTGAAACAAATTACACACATAAGTAGGTCTTTCTTGATTATTAAATGTTGACGAAATAAATCCATATTTCAAATAATCAGTATTATAATTACGATTTTTCAATTGAGGTGTATTATCTGCGGTGACTTTTCTCTTATTACCAGTTGTTAATTTCGATGTTGAAGTAGAAGTTCCTGGTAAAGATGATAATTCTACTGGTTCTTGTAGATGTTCAGATGTAAGTTCTATTAATTCATGTACACTTTCATAATTTTCTCGCTCTTTAGGTATTTTTATTATCCACTTATCCATTTTCAAACCCGTACTAAAATCGTTAAAATTTTAAGAAAATAATAGTTAAATTTATCACCTAATTAAAAGAAATAATAATAATTACCTTGAATATAGAAAGAAATATAATTATTTTATAATATTTAATTATACTTTTTTTTGCTTTAATAATATATTCACTTTTTTAACTTTTTTAATATTACATAAAAAAAAACTACAAAAATCGTCAATGTTGAAAGCACATCACTAAATGAAGATAAAATTTAAAAATGTGCTTCTTTTTGCAAACTAACTAAGCCTACTGCGGAAATAAATTTTTCAATTTAATAAAATTCTAGGAAGTTAAAAAATATGCTTCTGTGTAGCTAAGCCTACTACGAAATCTAATTTTATAAAATTTAACAAAGTTTAAAAATATGCTTCTGTGTAACTAAGTCTACTGTGAAATTTAATTTGAACAAATTTTACGATTTTAAATTTAGGAATATACCATTTTCAAAGAAATTTATGAAATAAAAAAAAATATTTTAAAGACTAAATACATAAATGTAGAAATACTTAAATGTTTTGCGGCTCCTTTAAAAAAGTTCTACGGCCCCCTAGGGGGCCGCGGCTCACAGCTTGAGAAGCACTGTGTTAAACAATAAGTTCACATCGAATAAACGATTGCAAAAAAGGAAAAACACCTATCTCAGCTAAACGTCCGTTTATCATGAAGGTCACGATCGAATGTACTTATCATAAAATAAGTAAAATTATTTTTACTAGCAGATTCCAGCACTCGAAATTCGGGTGCAAATTCTAGGAAATTTTATTTTTTCATTTAATAAAGACCCTAAAGGTATGCTTCACAATTCAATTCAATTTTAAATGAAGAAAACAAACCCAAAACATTAACACAAACCCATTAACAAATTTAATAAACACACACATAGCATTAATTTTATGTACGTGTTAGTAGCAACTTTAAATGACCATAACTCCAAAAAATATTCCAGACAATAAAACTCTGTAATTCTGGGTAACAGCTAAAAAGAAATACTTTTCGAATGTAAAAAATCGGGGTAAAACTGTGAAACTTACATTGGTCACAAGAAATCGCCTTGCCTATTAATATTATAGATTGTACTACTAGCATTACTACAGATTCAAAAAACATTGAAAGAAAAACATTTAATGAAAAAATAAAATTCCCGAGAATTTGAACTCAAATTTCGAGTACTGGGCTCTGCTACAAAACTTAAATTGATGAAATTGTGGAAAAATTAAAATTTTAAAAATTTTCTTGTTCTTATTGTAAGATGCTTATGTCTACGAAGATCACTATAACAAAGCAACATTTACGTATAATAATAAAATCAAACTTGTATAAGTACGGTATCAGCAAACCGCCCGCCAAACATGTTGGTTGCTGAGTGTAAAGAGCGCTAGCACATGAACATGGGGCGAAAAATGTTCAAATCACACGGAAGTTTTTTTTTTTCTCCAACTTCTAATGAACTTTTTATACCCTATACCACTATGTGGTTTGTGTATAATGACTTTGTGCTGCTGTTTGTAACTACCAAAAATATTTGACCTAGACCCATCTTTTGTTATACCGATCGAATCAGAATCACTTTCTGAGTCCATTTAGCGATGTCCGTCCGTCCGTCTGTGTGACAATGTAAACCTTGTAATCAAATTGCAGGTCGCAAATATGAATATATTTTGATAAAATTTAGTATATAAGCTTTCGTGTGCCATGGGATGAACGCTATTGAAATTGGTGAGAAACGGTACATGTTCAGGCCTAGCCCCCATACAAATGACTCTTATGAAATCGACATAAATTGCCATAAGATTCAAATTGTCATAAAGATCTTACTCAAATTGGGTTTGTGTGCGTTTATTACATCCATTAATGAGTAGTCCAAAAATGATCCCTATGGGACAATTCTTAGTCATAGGCCCCATATAGAGGTGCTTCCCGATCTTCACTTAAAACTATGAAAAACCAAAACTATTGCAAAGATTTTTCTCAAATTTGGTTTGTATATATTTTTTCTAAGTATAAGTGACCTTACCGAATATGGTCAGGACTGGTCAATTTTTCGATCTAGTTCCCATATAAATATAGCATCCGATAACAACTTTTTCATATCTGCAGCCAAAAAAATTGATAATGCCACTCAAATTTGGTTTATGCTTATTTTCTATATATCAAATTAGTTGGACCGAAAAGATAGGGTCTCTAAACTATGGTATAGGGTATCGTATAGTCTGTCTAGACCGACTTTAATTTCTTACTTGTTTATTATTATCTTGTAAGTTTTTCTTACAATATTGTTACTATATTTTTTTTATGATAAATACAGCTAACGCATTTTTAACTGCAATCTACAGTTTTAACTGTCATTTGTAGTTAATTTACTTTATTGTATTTCCTATTTATGGTTTTCGATAAGGTATATGTTTCACCATAATTGCCATGAAAATGATCAGTTTCTATGGACCACAGCATGAACCCACCCAAATTCAATGAATTTATATGATCCATTTTCATTTCTATACTTTGGACGTCATCATAACCAATCCATTGGTCGTCCAAAATGTTGAAGATTTAAATCGCAGACAGAAATAACTACAATCCCTAATGGAAAGGTTTCTGGAAAAGGTCCATAAGTTCATAAGTACTCATTAGAACTATAAAAATTATCTTTTTTTTGTAAGATTTAATCTAATTTCAATTAAAAAAATCAAAACTAGATTTTGCGATCTTACTCCTTGAAGTCAATTTTTACTGTAATTGTAGTTATTTTAACACCAACACATATAGAAAACTCGCAAGAGTTAAAGAAAGTTAAACACAAATTCCAAAACTAAAATCATCAACCTAGAAATTAAAGAAACGGGCATTAATATCAAAGATATAAAAAGGCAAATCAATAACATTAGATACAAACTTAAATCAATTATAAGTGATGAAGAATATAGAAATTTCATGCAAAAATAGAAATCTAGATATAAAATCATAGTATCTAATGACAGAAAAACACATTTGTCCAAAATAAAAAACCTTTGGCAAAAACAAATAAACAAATACAATTTAAAATACAACCCCGATTGGTTTATTAACAAAACTAATGTACAATTCCCAGAAGACAGTAAATGGCTTCCCTCTCTGGGATCTAAATTCGCACTCCCCATTAACGAGAAAAACTTCTCAACCATTAATCTAATAGCCGATTTAGAACAATGGGTCCAGACTTTGACAGATGATAGAGAAAGAGACGTAATACGATCAAAAATAGCAAACAGAATTTTAAGGCATAAAAGAACTATAAAAATTAATCAAAAAGACAAATTAATACTGAATATTTATGAAAATACGAAGAGTTTTCTCAGGAAATATAAAGACGAGATTGTCGTTACAAAGTCAGACAAGGGCAATAAATCTGTCATTATATAGAGCAGATTACATGAGACAAATGAACAAATTATTAGAAGATAAATCTACATACAAAACCATAAGAATAGACCCAACACTAAAACTACAAAGGACAAACAACAAACTAATAGCGGATTTATTTAAGGAAGAATATATCACAAGGTATGAGAAAATGAAGCTTACATCAAATTCAGCAACGGCTCCCAGATTATATGGACTTCCCAAAATTCATAAGCCAGATGTACCATTACCGCCAATATCATCATCAGTGGAAGTACCATGCTACAACCTATCAAAGTATATTGGTAACATTTTGAAAAATATTATATCAGACAAATATAATATAAAAAATTCACCAGAACTAAAGGAGAAATTAAATACAATATCTTTGGACAAAGACGAAATGTTAATATCTCTAGACGTGGTATCGTTATTCACAAATATACCGATACATTTAGCAATAAGTAATATTAGAAACCACACAAAAATTCCGAGAACAAAATTTCTTACTTTACTTAAATTTTGTCTAAACGACAACAATTATTTTATGTTTGGTGACAAATTATATAGCCAAATATACGGCATGAAAATGGGGAATCCATTATCCCCAACAATAGCAGACATTGTCCTAGATACCCTATTGGAACAAACAACTGAGGATTTGCGGAAAAACCATAACATACAAATAAAACTAATTACTAAATATGTGGACGATCTTTTTGCAGTGATCAAAAAACAAGACGAAGGGCAGATTTTAAAAACATTTAACAGTTATCACACAAAATTAAAATTTACAATTGAAAAAGAGGAAGATAATTCAATACCATATCTTGATATGATGCTACACAGGGAAAATAACAAAATTTTAACAGACTGGTACACTAAATCGATTGCATCTGGCCGCATTATCAATTTTCACTCTACGCAACCAATGACACAAAAGATAAACACAGCATTAAATATGATAAACAAAGTTTTTCAATTAAGTGATAATAAATTTCGATCAAAAAACATAAACAAAATTAAAGAAATATTAACAAAAAACAGTTTTCCGAAAAATATAATTAATAATTTAATACACAAAGCCACAAATAAAAACACTGGGGAAATTAGCAATACACAAAACAATAACACATCTGGCAGCACAAAATTCTACAGCTTAGCATTTATCCCCAAACTTAGAGATAATATACAATTGAGAGATATAATAGCAGACAACAATATAATATTGGCACACAGAACAAACAAAACAACGAAATCACTGTTCACGCAAACAAAAACAAAAATAGGAACAAGGGATAAAAGCAACGTAGTATATGAGATAACATGTATTGGCAACGAACAAGAAGAGTGTGGAAAAATTTATATAGGCACAACAAAGAGAAGCTTAGGTACGAGAATAGACGAACATGAAGCTGACATTAAAAAGCAAAAAACTAACAACAGGTCTCTCTCAACATTGTTTTGATAAAAAAAACATACGGCCGACCTTAGCAATGTGAGGATCTTAGAAGTAGAAAAGAAAGTGGGGAAAAGGTATACATTGGAAAGTTTAAGAATCCAACAAAAAGCAGATCAAGTTATAAATATAAAGGAAGATAGATAGAGACGGCGCTAATTCTAACTACATAATAGCAATAATTTAGTTTAACTTCGACTGTGATATTGGCGATAGGATAATTACTGTGATATTTTATTTTTAATTTTTTTACATTGATATATTTTTATTAATTAATTCTGTGTTTGTATCGTATGTTAACTGTTGTACAAAAACAGTGTAATACATTTTAAAGTAATGTAAAATTGACGAAAAGACTATATGTAAGTGTAATTATTTCATTGTTAAATTTATGGTTGTTTGTTATTACTATCGTTATTTTCCTTTATATATTTATATGGTTGCCAGATTCAATAAAATTAATCCCTGAGGAGGTCGGAAAAATACCGACGAAACGTAGGATTTGAGAAAATGAAATAAACTAGTCTTTTATTTATTTTTAAAAAATACCAGACCTTGGAAGCCCAATTTAGAAAATTCTAAAAAAAAAAAAAAAAAAATCTAACAAAATCAAAATATAAAAAGGTCGATAAAAATTAAACATTTCATAGTTATTTTATTATGAGAAAAATTTCGAAGTTACTGGAAAAATAACTTAAGTATTTTAGAAATAAAAACAAACTTTTAGTAATAAAAACAAACTTTTATTAAAGTGATAACGTTATACATGTGACTTAATTTTTATTATTTCCCAGATGCTATTTATTTAAGAAAAAAAAAGGGAAACTTCTTGGTGCTGTTGTTTTTTCTTTTTGTTGTTAGTTGTTCTTACAACATTGTAACTACATATCTTTTTAGTTATTTTGATGATAAATGCAGTTGGAACTGTCATTTGTAGTTAATCTATTTTGTTGAATTTCCTATTTATGGTTTTCAATAAGGGATATGTTTCACCACACATGCCATGAAAATCATCAGTTTCTATGGACCACACCATGACACCACCCAAATTCAATGACTTTATATGATCCATTTTCATTTCTATACTTTGGACGTCATCATAACCAATCCATTGGTCGTCTTTATAAATACAAGGTACACCAAAATCATCCGCCCAATAATAATTCCATGTCGGAATTTGTTCGCAAATTTCATGATAACCCATAACACCCTTTATTTGGGTATGTGGTCCTGCTTTACCAGGTCCAGAGCTTTTAGAACCGTGAGACATTTGCCCAGGGTTAGACATTGTGAAAGAATGACCATAAAATGGCAAACCGGCAACCAATTTTGAAGCAGGAGCGCCTAAAATTTAAACAAAAAACTTCATTATTATATTTAAAAAGCTTCAGGTGTACAAATTAGTTTCCGCCATTTGACAAAAGAGCGCGGCACCAGTAAGTTATGTTAAAAATTTCAGATGTAAAAAGTTGTTATCGTCCTGTTGGACATCTGTTAACAACATAACCTTGAAATATTGGCGAATTTGTAAAAATATCCAGTTTTGAGTCGAATAAGCGTCATTTGCCGGAACTTTTGATTAACTTCTTCAATTTGAAGAAATCTACAGCTGAGGCGAATCGACTGCTCGTAGAGAAACATATGGTGAGAAAAGTTATCGTGAGTATTTTCAAAAGTTTAAGAACGCTAAATTTGACATCGAAGAAAAAGAACGTAATGGAAGGCCGCAAGTGTACGAAGACGTGGATAATTGTTCGTCTCAAATATAAGAAAGACCTGCAAGCAATTTCACATCGTTTAAAATCATTGGGAATAATTGAAAACAAGGAAATTGGGTTCCATATGAACTGCCCCGAGAAACATTGAACGCCGATTTTTCACATGTGAACTGCTGCTTGCCAGGTATAAATGAAAGGGTTTGTTGCATGATAACCAAGCTTAATATTGACGGAAAGAAAACTTGTTGTGTATGTATCAACTTGTAGTCGTGTATTATATGTTGTTGCTCAAACCAAGAGAAACCATTACTAGGGCTGTGTACCGAACACAATTGATGTGATTGAGTCGAACAAAAGTGTGCCGAACAGTACTGCAGACAAGACAAAGTTATTGTCCTGCATTTAATACACGTCTCCTTGTTGCGGTGCCAAAAGTCACGGGAAAGATACTTAGAATAAAACATACGCAATAAAACATACGCATAAAAAAAATGCTCGATCAAAAAAAACAGCGGAAACTGATAGATTTGTATTTTTTCTGAACATCTTTTACATACCTTGTTGTAACCAATATTCAATGGTTGTTTTTACATTGAATTCTCCTTGTCCCGTTAAGGGAGCATTAAAGCCCACAATTGCATCATCACCGGTAACAAAATCGAATGTCATAAGATTTATGTATTCAACATGCTTTTCAATACTTTTTATATCATAGGATAAATTGAATGTTCCTTTCGAAGCACCCACTGCTATGCTCAATTCTAAATTATGTGGTCTAAAACTAAAAAAAAAAAAAAAATTTTAATAGATAATTTAAAGCATTTTTAAATATATATATATATATATATATATCTATATATATATATATCTATATATATATATATGTATCTCTGTTTACTTACGCTTCTCTCATTTCTTTAAGCAATGTAACCAAATTTTCCTTATCCCCTTCACTGCCTCCTCGTTGTACTGGGTAGTTCCAATCTAAATCTAGGCCATCGAAACCATGTTCTGAGATGAATGTCAATGATGAATCTATAAATCTTTTTCTGTCAGCAGCACTGGCAGCCACATGCGAAAAATTTTTGGAACCTTCATTCCAACCACCAACAGCAGCAATAATTTTTAATTTGGGATTGATTTTTTTCAATGCTACAGTACGGTTTATATTGGCTGGAATAAAATTATAAGTTATCTACAAATTAATATTTTTCAAACTAATCGATATCGAAATATTTTTATTATAGAACATCCCAAGAATCTGAATCTGGATTAATCTTTTTAAACTCTGATTTCTTTTTCAGAATATTGTAACAGAAAGGAAGATGGAATTCAAAACTAAAATTCCTTCGGAATAGATGAAAAAAAAAAAATATTTTTTGACACGACCTCTTTCGATTTTCATAAAATTTAATATACGTATGCATTTCCTCGTTGTGACGATATTCAATATTTTTTTATTTTCGCGTTTTATCGCTGTTCAAAATTCACTTTTTTCAAGAAATTTGTCAAAAAATAAATGATTATATTTTTTAACGCGATATCCGACCGTAACAAATAAAATATCTATAGAATGATTATATAATCTACTGCCAAAGACAAAAGCGATTATCAAACTTTAAAAGTATCCTTATTTTGCAAATATGTATCTCAAAAACCCATTTTTAGAAAATTAATAATTTATTACTAAAATTATAAAAAAAAAACAAGTAAGAGCGTTTGATACCCTCCACCCAATATTGGGCAGGGCTACCACTTTGAAACTGCTGCCTATACTGAAACATTAAATCAGAATTCCAATTAAAGATTTTAAGAGAAAAGATTATAAAAGTTTGCTGATGTTTATTGACCATCTGGGTGTATCGAGTCAAGCTGGAACTAACGCCAAGTAAACACATTTCAGATTTAAAGGAAAAATTAACTTACCCAAGCCACTGTCTAAGTCCAATCGTTTATCGATGACTCTTAATTCTCCATTTGAGGTAATACCAAAGAACGCATAATTTATGTGGGTACACAATGATGGGTCAATATTCTTGGGTTCAAATTTACCCTCACCAGATCGATAATGAGACCAGGTACCATAATAACAGATAACAACTTTGGCTATAATTACAAGAGCACAATTATTTCGATACTTTTCCTTAAAAATAATTTCAATAAATTTTAAAAAAGTCTCACCATTTGCGATATCAAATAAACTCGACAATCCAATAACAGTTATTAAAAATTGTTTTAAATTATTCATTTTTAATATTTTGAATCCTTTGATTTTAGACTGTAGACCCAAAACTTAAGAATGAAATAAATATACTAACATAAGTGTCTTATTGCTCGGCTTTTATAAGAACCCTGAACAATGCGCTCCATAATACGATATCTTAACTAGGCTCGGTAAATAGCTAAGAAAATACTTATTTTGATTGTTTAGTTCTTGCAATAAAAAAGAAATAATAATGCAAATACTAACATATTTGTTTAAGCTTCAAACTATTTAAATATTTAGCTAATTGTATTTACTACAAACATGTTTTATTTAAAATTTATGATGCTTTAATTAATTTCTAAAATTGATCGCACTACATTTAAAAAAACAGGCACATTCACATTAGGTGTTTCGTAATTCTAATTTTTCTTAATTAATTTAAATTTGGTTTGAAATATCGAGATTTCGCTGAAAATCTCTCTAAAATCCCGAGATTTCCCCATACACACTTGGGCGGAATTGACGAACTGCTGAAAAAAATAGTCCAGAACAAGTGGAGATATGCCGATTTTTTTTGTTGTTTTTTGTGCTATTATTTTTTTTATTTTTACATATTTTGTGAATGAGCGTGATTTCAATAGGCAGTCAGACAGACGGGCATCGATATATCCATGAAGAATATATTTAGTTTATGGGGTACTAAATTAATTTTTCGTAGCGTAGCGTAGCTCCACTAAGGTGTGGAGGGTATAATAATTAATTATCACAGTTAAGTGTGACAGCTAGCATTAAGAATAGTTCTTCTGTGATATTTATACTCTAAGCCACTCTGTCGTCAGGGCAAACTGAGTTTTTGCTGATGTTTACAACTATCAAAAATATTTGGCCTAGACCCAGCCAAGTTTTATTATACTGATCGACACAGAATCACTTTCTATGTCAATTTAACAATACCTGTCTGTCGATCGTAAACTTTCTAATCAAACTACAGGTCGCGAATATAAATATATTTTGCTTTCAGTCATCATACGACCGACGATCGGTATTAGTGAAATTCGGTGCATGTTCCATACCTAGTTCCTATACAAATCCATATTACAATAAATAAGATCTTCACTTAAGAGGATAAGGTTTTAAAAGTTAAAAAAGTCGTATTTTCATAATTCTTTTTTGAAGATATCAATAATGTTGGATTATTTATTTCATATACACGTTATAGCATAACATTTGAAGAATCTTTGAAAAAATTTTGAATTAAAAATTTTAATAAATAAGTCCGTGACAGCGAATCTCCAGAGGCGTTGTTGTTTTGCGGTGAACATCAGAACTCGTTACCGGATCATGTGAAATAAAAAATCGAAATGTGTTTAAAAGGTAACATGTTTCCTGAGGTAGTGACGAAGAGTTTTTTCAATTTATTTTTAGCAGCATTTTGAAGTAAAAAACACGATTTTTGCTATAAAATTTCGGGAATTTGTTGTTAAAAAATGGGGAAGAAAATGGAAAATAAAAAACTCTTCGTGGTTACCTGATAATTTAAGTGTAGATACAGTGTGTAAAATTTCAAAAGTAGATTTTGAGTTATGATGTTCACGGACTTCGAACATTTATTTGCGAGAAAATCGATTTATAAACTGATTTATATACGATATACCGTATGAGGCCGGTCGCTAGAAACATTTTTTTAGAAACTGATTTATATACGATATATAATTTTACAAAAAAATAAATATGGTCATGATGAGTCCATTTTTCGATCAAGACCGCATATAAAAATAACATCCGATATGTACTTTTTCATATCTGTGTGCAACAAATTCATAAGTATGCCACTCAAATTTGGTTCGTGCTTTTTTATATCCAATTAGCTGGACCCAAGACCCTTTCTATAAAACCTTATTGTATATATCGCATAGTCGGTCTAAATCGATTATAATTTTCTTACTTGTTTTTGTTTACCTTAATTTATTTTTTCATAATTTTTATTTGTTTTTTATTGCATAGATCTATTTATTTTGTTCAGTTTATTGTATATTAGTGATATTATGATTCCCAAAATACCCCTTTTTGGACCATCTCAATTATAGTCCCCATATAAAGCGGATTCCCTATCTTCACAAAATCTATCAAAGAACAAAAAAAATTGCATAGATTTATTTTAAATTTTATGATCGATCCATTGTTTGACATAGACCCCATATAAAAATTACATCAGATATTAACTTTTTCATACCTACATACCACATATTAATAACAACTAGCAGATTCCAGCGCTCGAAATTCGAGTGCAATTTCTAGGCTGCTTTATTTTTCAACTTAGCCAATTCTCAAACCAACACTTTTATAGTTTTTTTATTATTGCGAATAAAGATAACAAACTCATTAACAAACACATTAACAAATTTCATAAAACACACAAGCATATGTATGATTTTATGTATGTGCTAGTAGCAACTTTAAATGCAATTTACTCAAAATAAAGGAAAAAATTAAAAAATTTTTAAATTTACAAAACGGCGAAAAAGAATTATCTTTCTAATAATATACGTTTGGGATAAAACGGTAAAACAAAACATCGGTCACAAGTAATCGCCTAGCCTATTAATATTATATTTAGATATCACTAAAATTTGGTTTATGGTTATTTTCTATATCCAGTTACTTACCTCAGCAAAGTTGGATCCAAGACTTTCTCTCGAAACGCATGGTATGGGTGTCGAATAGTCAATATAGGACGACCATAATTCTCTTGCATATTTTTTTTTTTTTTTTTTTTTTTGAACTTGTTTTATTTATATTTATATCATTTATTTATATTTATATTTATTTATTATTAATAAATATAGTATTTTATTTATTTAGGTGTTTATTAACTATTTATATTTATTTAACAAAAGAAAATGTTCAGGCTCGAGGTTTAAGTTGTTTTGTATAAATATTCGTTATTTATTCAATATTTCGCTTTTCTTTGAAAAGCATCATCCAACAAGTAAGTAAGTACAAACATCATTATTTTAGAAAACAACAAAAATAACCAATCATTAAAAGTCGAACAAAACCAAAAAAAACGTTTATATTTATATTTATATTAAAAGTATGTACAATAAAATATTGTTTTCGTATGACTTAAATGAAATTATGATTGTTTTGAGAGTTATGGCGTAAGACCATGGGTGCGTAAGACCATGGGTGTTAAAATCAAAACCGCTATTTATGTTCGAAAAAATAAAAATCAAAAAATAACTGTTATTTGTGTTCGAAAATAATAAACGGTTTTTTTTTGTTTGAAAAAAAAAAAATTAAAAAATAATTGTTATTTTTGCTCGAAAAATAAAATCAAAATATTAAAAATCAATGTATTTCATCAAAGACTAGTTCATAAAGATGAATATGATATACTTGAATCAGATTTCCAACATTTACTTCTATGTATATGCTTTTTTGTTTTAAAGTTTCAAAATAACTGTTATTTTTGGTCCCTGCTGTTTATGCTTTCAGGTTAACGTGGAGAAATAACGACCGAATCGTATAAAAAATAATTAAAAAATGTGTTTTTGTCCACTTCACCTAAATGATGAAAGTTTTGGAGCTCTGGCTATTGCCTGCCGACATAAAAAAGTAATTAGGCCGTAATTAGGGATCACCTACAAAAAATATCTAGCTTAGATATTGACGGCGTGAACGTGGTTTCCACAGACAGACGGACAGACGGTCATCGCTAAATCAACTTCCCTTGTTATAATGATCAAAAAAATAAATGGTTTTGGGGTCTCTGGAATTTATTTAGATGCGTTACAAACGGAATGACAAACCTATATATACCCTCTGCTACTGAGGTGTGGAGGGTATAAAAAAGGAATACAAATGCTTATATTTTATACATAAAATGTAATAAAGTCACTCAAATCCTGGAAAGATACACCCCAACCGATATATATGGAGGTGCATGTCAAGTGCACCAACTTTTAAAACCGATGTCTTCCGATCGGGATGAAATTTGCACCAAGGTTAGTCCTATTGGATAGTAGTTTAGACACAATTTTTCAACAAGATCGGTCAAGATCTCTCTGAGTTAGAGGGGATCAAAATTTGACATTTTCGCCAAACAGGTGTTCTTTCTCATCCATGTAACTTATTACCTATTGTTCTTAGAAAATTTTCTCCAAAAAAAAAAAAAAAAATTTTTGTAGACTTTTTTTTTTGCTAAATTAAAGCATTTTTTGCCTGTTTTTTCAAAAAGGGCATTTTTTTTTTTCATAAGAAAGCTTAGGATTTTTCCTTTAAGAGCTTTTTGGTCGCTTAGTGGGATGGGAGTGGGATATCTATCAAAATAAATGTTTTGTAACTCAAGACAACGGTTTTTCAATTTTTATACCCTATACCACTATGTGGTTTGGGTATAATGACTTTGTGCTGCTGTTTGTAACAACCAAAAATATTTGACCTAGACCCATCTTTAATTATACCGATCGAATCAGAATCACTTTCTGAGTTGATTTAACAATGTCCGTCCGTCCGTCCGTCCGTCCGTCCGTCCGTCCGTCCGTCCGTCCGTCCGTCTGTGTGTCCATGTAAAGCTTGTAATCAAACTGCAGGTCGCAAATATGAATGTATTTTGATGAAATTTGGTACATAAGCTTTTATCGGCCATGGGATGAACGCTATTGAAATTGGTGAGAATCGGTCCATGTTCAGACCTAGCCCCCATACAAATTACCCATATGAAATCGACATAAATTGCCATAAGATCCAAATTGTCATATAGATCTTACTCAAATTGGGTTTGTATGCGTTCATTACATCCATTAATGAGTAGTCCAAAAATGATCCCTTTGACCCCATATAGAGTTGCTTCCCGATCTTCACTTAAATCTATTAAAAAACAAAAATATTGCACTGATTCTTCTCAAATTTTGTTTGTATATATTTTTGCAAAATACAAGAGACTTTACCAAACATGATCAGGATCGGTCCATTTTTGGACCAAGTCCCTATATAGATATAGCATCCGATATGAACTTTTTCATATCTACAGCCAAAAAAATTAATAAAAATCCCACTCAAATTTGGTTTTTGCTTATTTCCTATGTCCAGTTAGTTGGGCCTAAGAGATAGGGTCTCTAAACGCATGGTATAGGGTATCGTATAGTCGGTCTAGACCGACTATAATTTTCTTACTTGTTCACAAATGTACTATTTTGAATTTTTTCCTATTTGTGTGTAAAACCTTACAAATAAAACTTATACTGAGAAACTAGACAAATTAACCTTTCCGAAGGTATGTAACATACCTAACTAAAATTTCATACCCTCGATACTGTAATACCCAGAATATGTTAACCTCAGGAAAAAAATCACTTTTTTTCTATAGAAATGTTGAAAAATTATTATTTTTTATTTATTTGTAATAATAATTAAATAATTATATAATAATAATAATATTAAAAATAAAAAGATAAATAATTTAATAAAATTTAATCTTAATTACATTAGATCCATTTATATCATAACTATTTTTATACCCTATTATACCACTATGTGGTTTGGGTATAATGACTTTGTGCTGCTGTTTGTAACAACCAAAAATAATTGACCTACACCCATCTTTAATTATACCGATCGAATCATAATCACCATTTGATTCGATTTAACGATGTCCGTCCGTCCGTTCGTCCGTCCGTCCGTCTGTGTATCCATGTAAAGCTTGTAATCAAACTGCAGGTCGCAAATATGAATATATTTTGATGAAATTTGGTATTTAATCTTATATCGGCCATGGGATGAACGCTATTGAAATTGGTGAGAATCGGTCGATGTTCAGACCTAGCCCTCATACAAATGACCCCTATGAAATCAACATATATTGCCATAAGATCCAAATTATCACACAAATCTTAGTCAAATTGGGTTTGTAGTATATATTACATCCATTAATCAGTAGTCCAAAAATGATCCCTATTAGATAACTCTTAGTCATAGGCCCCATATAGAGCTGCTTCCCGATCTTCACTTAAATCTATCAAAAAACAAAAATATTGCACTGATTCTTCTCAAATTTTGCTTGTATATATTTTTGCAAAATATAAGAGACTTTACCAAACATGGTCAAGATCGGTCCATTTTTGGGCCTAGTCCCCATATAGATATAGCATCCGATATGAACTTTTTCATATCTGCAGTCGAAAAAATTAATAAAAATCCCACTCAAATTTGGTTTATGCTTATTTTATATCAGTTAGTTGGGCCTGAGAGATAGGGTCTCTAAACGCATGGTATAGGGTATCGTATAGTCGGTCTAGACCGACTATAATTTTCTTACTTGTTTTTACATAATTTATTGTAGCTGATGAAGTATTTAAGTCTTTTAAATTTTTAAATACCCAGTCTTTTGTCAATCCTTTCTTAGCGTTACTAGGTTCAGCTGTTGATTTCGCTGCTGGTTTATTTGTTGACTTTGGAAAGAAATCGCATTGAATAGAGGCAGAAAACTTTTTCAACTTGAGTCTTCCATCGACAAGCGGTATAAAAGCATGGTATTGAGCGGTGCCATCGATTGTTACCGCAGCATTGAATCTGCTCTTCGGTGTTTTCAATGTTTCCTGATGATCCTCTTTGCTAATAAAAACTATTTTAGTTTCTTTACAATAACTCTTTGCCCAATGGAATAAAGCAGTCGCATCTAAGATGCGATCTTGATGAGTGCACTGGAGGCTATACTTCGCTGCATTTCTTTTAAGGTTTGTTCCAATACCATCACATGCTCCTTTACCATGAGCAGTAGGATGAAAATGCCGCTCAGCTGGCATTCCAAAATGTTTTTCATGAGCCATAAGATTTGCGAAGCTACTTTTGTTTTTAAAATGTTGACGAGCTCCGTCCGAAACGTAGTATACCTTCTTTACTGTAAATTTAGATTTGAGATATTTTAGTATTATCTTCTGGTACTCGTAAACTGCAATGGTATCATGTTTTAAATCGTCGGATATGATTGTCATACTTTTGTGTTCCAGTTTTTCATCTTTCATGTAGTAAGTAACTACTGTGAATATAGTTACTTGGTCGTTATTGAAGTGGAATGCTTGTATGGCATCCTGAAGAACATATTTATAGTTTTCTGCGAAATCATATGAAATAACGAATTCATCAGACTTCAAATGTATCTTCAAATCCTTGAAGAATGACCATTGCTCTTTGACTAAAAAGTCATGGTTTCTCAAGTTTAGCAATCCTGTACACATTTCTTCCACAAAATCATCCACATTTAAAATGATTGTTTTCAATGTGCATCGTTCAGTCTGAATCCAAGAATCAAATTTGACCTCCTCTATATATTCTCGATCTAAAGAGTTGATTCTTTGATGATTGTGGTTTCGGGCAATTGGTACATTCACCTAAGTGGCAAGAAGTTGTTGCATTAGGACACATAGTCAATTTAATGCAATCGCGGTAATCGTGTAAATCTTCTGCCGAATCATCTGTTAAATACTTTAAGTTGATTTCCTTCAACATCAGTTTAACATTTTCATGGTAAATGCAAACGCATACTGTGTGAGTTCCACTGCTTTCTGCCAAAACGCAATGTTTTGGCCTCATTTGGGTTAATTTCGTGAAGCCAATTCTAACATCCTCGTGTTCAGATTGAAATGTTGCAAATAACTCTTTCAGGTTACAGATAACCATTCTCTTCTGTTATGTTATGAAGGTATGTTACATACCTTCGGAAAGGTTAATTTGTCTAGTTTCTCAGTATAAGTTTTATTTGTAAGGTTTTACACACAAATAGGAAAAAATTCAAAATAGTGGATTTGTGAAAAATTGAGTTACAAAACATTTATTTTGATAGATATCCAACTCCCATCCCACTAAGCGACCAAAAAGCTCTTAAAGGAAAAATCCTAAGCTTTCATATGAAAAAAAAAAAAAAAATGCCCTTTTTGAAAAAAAGGCAAAAACTGCTTTAATTTAGCAAAAAAAGTCTAAAATTTTTTTTTTTTTTTTTAAAGTATTTTTTTCCGAAATATTGAAGAAATAGCTATCTAAACTATTTGGGAGAAAATTTTCTAAGAACAATAGGTAATAAGTTACATGGATGAGAAAAAACACCTGTTTGGCCAAAATGTCAAATTTTGATCCCCTCTAACTCAGAGAGATCTGGATCGATCTTATTGAAAAAATATTTCTAAACTACTACCCAATAGGACTAACCTTGGTGCAAATTTCATCCCGATCGGAAGACATCGGTTTCAAAAGTTGGTGCACTTGACATGAAACCCCCATATGTAAAATTGTTTAACACTAGTAAATAAAATAACAACATCACCTGGCCCTTTTACACAAGGTAATTCACTTTAAGTGTTAAAAACATAGTTATTGTCGACAAAGCAGTTCATCATTTGCCACTTATTTTCGTAGAAGCCTGAAAATATGCAACGTACACCAAATGGAAAAACCGCACAAGCAAAACATCGTAATGTTGAACTATCGCCAAAAAAATTAAGCTAATTTGGTAGGAGTCATGAGGATAGTTGATTTTTGAGCGTTAAGAGGCAATAAAAGATAGGTTGGGTGAGAAAATGGACTCTTTAGTCCGATATTGGTGAAATATGCGTGGTTAACAACTAAGTAGAATTGTTAAGATGTGAAAATGCAAAACTTAAAAGGGATAAAGAGGTTGACAGGAAAAATCTAATCTGTCTGGAACATAAAACCTGTAATGAAAAAACTAATTTTTTAAGGATTAGTAAAATAAAAAACTTAATTTGCAGTATATAACTCGAGTGTTATTTCAATACCAGTCCTTGCTCAACACTTAAAGATAACGTTACAATACAGACACTTCATGGTACAAGTATTTAACTAAAATTCATATAAAACAAATTTCTTACACTTTTGGTAAATGCAAATCCTTGCTAAATCAAAGGTTAATAATCTTTATTTAATATAAGATTGTCGAAAATTTACTCTTTCCTTATTTGCAATATTATCGTATTTATACCCTATACCACTATGTGGTTTGGGTATAATGACTTTGTGCTGCTGTTTGTAACTACCAAAAATATTTGACCTAGACCCATCTTTTATTATACCGATCGCATCAGAATCACTATCTGATTCGATTTAACGATGTCCGTCCGTCCGTGTGTCCATGTAAAGCTTGAAATCAAACTGCAGGTCGCAAATATGAATATATATACGAAATTTGGTATATAAGCTTTTATCGTCCATAGGATGAACGCTATTGAAATTGTAGAAAATCGGTCCATGTTCAGACCTAGCCCCCATACAAATGACCCCTATGAAATCGACTTAAATTGCCATAAGATTCAAATTATCATATAGATCTTACTCAAATTGGGTTTGTATGCGTATATTACATCCATTAATGAGTAGTCCAAAAATGATCCCTATGGGACAATCCTTACTCATAGGCCCCATGTAGAGCTGATTCCCGATCTGCACTTAAATCTATCAAAAAACAAAAATATTGCACTGATTCTTTTCAAATTTTGTTTGTATATATTTTTGCAAAATACAAGAGACTTTACCAAACATGATCAGGATCGGTCCAATTTTAGGCCTAGTGCCCATATAGATATAGCATCCGATATGAACTTTTTCATATCTGCAGCCAAAAAAATTAATAGAAATCCCACTCAAATTTGGTTTATCTTATTTTCTATGTCCAGTTAGTTTGGTCTAAGAGATAGGGTCTCTAAACGCATGGTATAGGGTATCGTATAGTCGTTCTAGAGTTATATGTATAAAACCATTCATATCCCAACGTATACAATACTATTGGAATACCCTTATTATTATTATTATTACTTAGTGTTTATTAAGATCATCGTTTTGTTTTTGTTTAGTTTACATATTATTTTGTTTCATATTGTAACTAAGCGTAAAACAATAATCATGTTTAACCATGCACAATCATGTTCACTTTCTTACATACACAATATGTATGTACGTAAGAGAAGTGAAATCATTCTGCATGCCCAGTTTTATTATATGAAAAACCTGTTTTTGAACTGTTATTTTGTTACTAAGTGAGAACATTAATTGTGATCAACCATGCACAATCATGTCTACTTTCTTACATACACAATGTGTATGTAAGAGAAGTGGAATGATTCTACATCTCCAAATTTGTTCTACAGAAACCTGTTTTCATATAAAGTTTGGTTACTGGGTAAAAGCAGTGATCTTTTATTTTCTATTTGTTGCCAAGGGTAAATCATGATTATGCATGCCCAGTTTATACTGTTGTTTTCTTGTAAGAATAAATAAAAAGGCATGCACAATCATGATCAGTAGACGACTTGTAAATTAAATGACACGAGAATCTGATTTCGGAAGCCAAGGCGAACGTTTCAAAAGTTTGTGACTTATGACTTATTCTTAAATCAAGGACATGATATTATAATAAAATATTAAATTTATAAAACGTGTATAAAAAAATATTAAATAAATAAAATAAGTTTTAAAATAAATAATCATTAAATAAAAGTTTGAAAACAAATTGTCGTGTAATTTATTTAAAAATAAAAACCTACGACAAAATTCTAGACCGACTATAATTTTCTTGTTTTCAAATGTAATCTTTTTTTTTAATGTTAATTTAATTCAAATTCATAATCTTAAACTATAAATAAACAAATAGTAGGAATCTACTATCTTTTTATCTGATTTACTTTGCTAACGTAGGCAATTTTACGAGCTACGCGCCCATGTTTGCCACATTCTCTTAGCCTGTTACAAATGGTGAATACTGACGGGGCAATTCTTCCTTCGTTAAGCAACTGAGAACGAATTTTTGGTACAGATTTTAATGGGTTGGCCTCTGATATTTCAAGGATTCTTCTGTCAACTCTTCGGGATATTATTTTGGGACGCCCTGGTCTATTTTTAGCACAAACTCTGTGTTCATTCTCGAAGGCCACAATCACTTTACGAACTGCTGTATGCGATTTGCCAAATTTTTGGCCAATATATCGAAAGTTGTGGCCATCTTTATATAGACTAATAATTACTTTTCGTTCCTCAGTTGTCAATTGTTTGAATTTACCCATTTTTTTTGCAAAATTAAATTATTTCCTTTTAAATTAAAGGGTTAATTTCAATATTATGAAAAAAGTAATAAAAATTAATAAAATGGTAGAAAAATTTACCTTTAACGTATTTATTTGTATGCAAAATTAACTAAATTTATTAAAAATAGTTAAAATATCAAGATTTTATTGTTAGTGTGCAATGTTTCACTACTTGATTGCTTTTGGAAACTTACTTTTTCAATGTACATACACATTATTTGTTTCTGTGAAACTGGTATTACCGTTATTTCTATTGAAGAGCAAAACCTTTCAAACTTCTCCAATAAGAACAATAGTATGAGTAGTTTTTAAAATGAGAATGGTATGTATCAATTCATAAAGGTGCTATTACACGAAATGTTTTTTACATATGTACTGTCACTTTTTTTATCCATATGAAATTCTTCATGTCTGTCAAAATTGTCTTTTACATACGATTCATAATTTTTGCTATCACACGTGGGTATGTATTTCCGTATGACATAACCTCTAAATGTAAACAACAGCTGAATTAATTTGTGAATTTACAAAAATTTGTTGTTAAAAAAAAGGTTATGTATTTTTTAATTGTTAATTAATACTAAACAATTTATTTTTCTTTCAATATTAATCTTTAAAATGTACTCTGTTTTTCTTTCGCCACAAGCAGTGTTGTATTTTCACTTGTTTGTCATGCAAAAATAGAACCTGTTCTAATTGAAAAATGTACATGTGACTTTCCTCATGTATTGTACATAAACAATGTTTTATATGTATCACACGATGTGTACAACTTTTGTTGTGGGAAAATTTGACAGTACATATGTAAAAAACACATCATGTAATAGCACCTTAAGCTGTAGGAAGCTCACAGTTCACCAATTTAAATATGTGACATTGGAAACTTATTTTTTCTACATACTGTATATCTTCTAATTAAGCCATTTTTATTCCATTAAAAAAATTAATACATGTGTATAATACTTAATTACACATTAAAATATATATTTACAATGTGTAAATACATGTACAGTCACATGCATTTTTCATATCAAGGAAAAGTTAAGAATTCGAGCCTCTACTGTACATGTGGAAAGTCACATGTAAATTTTTCAATTAGAATAGGTTCTATTTTGACATGACAAAACATATGAAAATACAACACTACTTTATGGCCAAAGAAAAACGGAGTAAATTAAAAAGATTAACATTCAAAGAAAAATAAATTGTTTAATATTAATTAACAATTAAAAAATATATAAAATATATAACTTTATTTTTTAACAATTAATTTTATAAATTCACAAATTAAAAAAATCAACTGTTGTTTACATTTAGAGATTATGTCATACGAAAATACATATGCAAGTGTGATAGCAAAAATTATGAAACGTATGTAAAACGACAATTTTGACAGGCATACGGAATTATATCTGGATAAAAAAAAACAGTATATGTATATGTAAAATACACGTCATGAAATAGCACCTTAATGTAACACGTAAGTATAATCATACGCACACCTTCATGAAGCAAACGCCGCAACTACAATATATATATATGTTCCCGAAACTCCTATAAGGAGCATAGGGCCCCCAACTACAATAACTACAACAATAAGAATTACAACATACATACACATGTATACATAAACAACAAACTCATTGAACATTTTTATTCTTTCAAGAGTTTTTTCACATATTCATTCATATCTCTTGACTCTTTGGGCCGATTTTGCTGATTTGAAATAGCAACTCCTTCGGAATTTTAATAAACAATTTAATGCAAAAAACGAAGATCTAGCTTAGTTATTGAGAGCGTCATAGCGATGTCAACAGACAGACGTGCAAACGGTTATCGCTAAATGAACTTCCCTTGTTATACGGATCAAGAAAATATGTGGAATTTATTTCCTAGATATACCCTCTACACAGTAGTGTGGAGGATACTACGGCCGTTTTGCCCATAAATAGCTAAGGAACATATTAAGAACGATGTTAAATGGTGGGCATACGTTATTCTTCTTGATGAAATCAAATTTAATCTGCAATTTGGTAGCGATGTGCAAACATGGTTTGGCGAAACCCAAATGAAGAGCTAAAAGCAAAATATATCACACCCACAATGAAGCAGGGAAGTGGAATGGTGATGGTGCGGGCCTGTATTTCAGCAAAAAGTGTTGGAAACTTGCTTTTTGTCGATGTGATATTAAATAAGGAGAAATATATACATACAAATTTTTTCAGAAATAATTGAAAGAAATTTGCTGAAAAGTGGGAATTTCATCAAATTTTAAATTATATCAATGTAACGATCCCAAACATAAGGTCTATGTTGTCCAATAGTTATTGTTACGCCAGCTCAATCTCGTAATATGAATCTTACCAAAAATGTATGGAACTAGTTATTTCGATCGCTGTGTTCATGAGAACCACGTTTCTTCGATAAGTAAACTACAACCAATGCTCCAGGAGGAATGGAATAGAAAAAATTATTTTCAACATGCCACATCGTCTTTCGAAAGTCAAAAAATAATGGCTTTCCAACGAGATATTAATTTACAATTAAACAAATTTTATGTCATAAAAAAAAAACGCATATTAGGGGGGGTAAGGTTTTAAAAGTTAAAAAAAGTCGTATTTTCATTATTATTTTTTGAAGATATCAATAATGTTGGATTATTTATTTCATATACACGTTATAGCATAACATTTGAAGAATCTTTGAAAAAATGTTCAATTAAAAATTTTAATACATAAGTCCGTGACAGCGAATCTCCGGAGGCGTTGTTGTTTTGCGGTGAACATCATAACTCGTTACCAGATCATGTGAAATAAAAAAAATCTAAATGCTTTTAAAAGGAGACATGTTTCCTGAGGTAGTGACGAAGAGTTTTTTTCATTTTTTTTTTTTTTTGCCAGCATTTTGAAGTGAAAAACACGAAATTTGCTATAAAATTTCGGGAATCTGTTGTTAAAAAATGGGGAAGATAATGGAAAATAAAAAAAAATCTCTTCGTGGTTACCGGATGATTTATGTGTAGATATAGTGTGTAAAATTTCAAAAGAATCGCTCGATTAGATTTTGAGTTATAATGTTCACGGACTTCGACAATTTATTTTGCGTTTAAGTTTTGATCCGATTTACTTGAAATTTTGAAACAGCACTCTCGATATGTAGTACATTCAGAAAGAAAAATGCTGATTTGAAATGGCCATATTTTGATCTTTATTTTATAAAAAAAAAAAACTGTAATTTTATTTCAATAACTACTATGTATAAAAATTTTCATTAAAAAATGTACACGAACTCCCCCGAAAGTTTTAACAGATATCTAGGTACAATATTATTATGCCACGCCCCTCCACCCACAGACCAAAAATCAAAATTCAGACTTCACAGTCCCTCCCGCCAGGCTATTCTGAAGATTCCCTGAAAATTTCATCCATTTCAGTCCAGCCATTTTGGAGTCCATACGGAACATACATAAAAACATACATCCATTTTTATATACATACATATAAGATTAACAATCCGAAGATTAATGGCAACCACTGTACGAGTAAAGATGCACAATTTTGGTGATGTAACCTACGTCCCTGGTTACATCACCAAAATTGTGCAGTTATAAGAGAAATGACGAAAAAGTCTTATTTAACCATTAACATTGATGAATTCAAATAATGGTTATAATTAACAATTATCGTAAGATATATAGTATTTTGGTTACCGTAACCAATTGAAGTGCGAAATATATATATTTTTTTTGGTTATGAATAACTATTTTAGCAACCAAAAAAATTTTTTTCAATAACCATTATCGAAAGTATTTTTTTATACCCTCCACACGTCAGTGTCAGAGGGTATATATAGGTTTGTCATTGCGTTTGTAACGCATCGAAAAACTAATTTCCGACCCCATAAAGTATATATATTCTTGATCCTTATCACAGCTCGAGTCGATATAGCGATGTCCGTCTGTCCGTCTGTCTGTTGAAATCACGCTCATTCACAAGAAAAGCAATCTTACTGGATAAGGCTACAATAATATCATTTGCCATAATTCCCAGCAGGTTGGTATTGAAAATTGGCTAAATCGGGCATCATAGTGATTAGATACGAGCAAAAATATGTAGATACCTCTAAAAAAAAACATAAAACCCAGTGTGTTTGTTGTAACAGTTTAGTGGTTGAACATTATAATTGTACAACAACACAAAAAAATGTCACAAAAAAATTATGCATACACATATACATATTAACAATACCAAGAACACAATACATAGCTCATGTTAGTAGTATTGCCACATATTTTTTATCGTTATCACGTTATAATAAAAAAAAATCGCCAATATGAAAGAAAAAATGAAAACGAAAAATGAAAAATGGAAAATGAAAAATGGAGAATGGAAAATGGAAAATGAAAAACAGAAAATGGAAAATGTAAAGTGTAAAATCTAAAATGTTAAATGTTAAATGTTAAATGTTAAATATTAAATGTTAAATGTTAAATGTAAAATGGAAAATGAAAAAATAAAATTGAAAAATAAAAAATTAAAAATGGAATAAGAAAAATGGAAAATGAAAAATGGAGAATGGAAAATGAAAAACGGAAAATGGAAAATGAAAAATGGAAAATAGAAAATGAAAAATGGAGAATGGAAAATGGAAAATGAAAAATGGAAAAAGAAAATTGAAAATTGAAAAATGGAAAATGAAAATTGAAAAATGGTAAGTGGAAAATGGAAAACGAGAACTGAAATATGAAAATTGAAAATTTAAAAATTAAAAATGGAAATTGGAAAATGAAAAATAAAAATGGAACATGAAAATTGAAAATTTAAAATTTAAAAATAGAAAATGGAAAACGCAAAATAGAAAATGGAAAATGAAAATTGAAAAATGGAAAATGAAAATTGAAAAATTAAAAATTGAAAATGAAAAATGGAAAATGCAAAATGGAAAATTGAAAATGAAAATTGAAAAATGGAAAGTGGGAAATGAAAATTGAATATTGAAAATTGAAAAGGAAAAATGAAAAATTAAAAATGGAAATTGGAAAATGAAAATTGAAAAATGAATAATGAAATATGGAAAAATGGAAAATGGAAAACACAAAAATTAAAAATTAAATATTAAAAATTATAATTAATAATTTAAAATTAAAAATTAAAAACTAAAACTTAAAGATAAAAAATTAAAAATTAAAAATTTAAAATTAAAAATTAAAAATCAAAAATCAAAAATTAAAGACTCAGGTGGAGGGTATCAAAAAATTCGGCACAGCCGAATTTAACACTCTTACTTGTTTTTTTTTTTTGGTTTTTCCTACCAGGATGCATATCGTATTTTTGATTTAATGGATGCATTTCTAAGAGGATTATAGTTTAATTATTGAAATACTTTAATTTAAAAATATTTAAAAATTTTTAAATAATAAAATTAATATACAATTCTTACAAAACTGTTTACTTTACCAAAGATTCCTTGCCCTACAAACCCCTTAGAAATGCATACATTACATCAAAAATACGATGTGAATCCGTATGTATCTTTTTTAGAAATTTAAATAATTTATTTATAAAATGAATTATTTCAAATTCTTATTTACGTTGACAAAATCATAAAAAACCCAGCAACATTTTGCTACATTTAAAAATCTTATTTATCTGGTTGGCATCATGTTATTTTCTTTAAAATGAAATATAGTGTTGTCTCTTTTACACATTAGCGTAAACAAAGTGCGAGATAATTAATATTTTCTTAGAAATTCAGTCGATTTGAGGAAATTTGCAATTAAAATTGAAGTTGTGCTGCTTAATAAAGTTTGTGAAAAGTTTATTTTTATTTTAAAAACCGAGCAACAATTTTCTCAACGGGTAAGAATACAATTAAACACTCGCTATTGTTAATAAATAATAGAATTCAATAGACAAATTAGTTGTTTGGTATATTGGCATTTATTTTTGGCATACGAGTAGCAAAAGCGCCTTTTTTAAATTCTTAACATTAGATGTGTTTTGTGTAGTTGTTTAATCATTTGTGATATTGTCTCTCAATTAATGACTTGTGCAATGGAAGTATGGATTGGTCCATTTGTTTTTAGATCATATTGTTCACGTTTTGTTATTCATTTCATTATGGCTCATTCATTGTCTAAAACCCACATCTACTTTGGATAAACCTTTTTTTATGAAACAAAAAGAAATGTAATCCATCGAACGTAATTTTTGTCTTATTGTTTATTTCTTTCGTAATTTACCTTTAAAACTTAAATAATTCCATGTTGTTGTTGCAGTGGGGGTTTCCCTTGTTTTCCGTACGTAAAATTGCCAGCTTGTTTATGTTTTTATTTTTTATAAATAAATCCTAACTGGGGGAAAAAATAATCCCCTCAAACTTTTGAGTAATGAATAAAAACCCTTCAACCCTTTTTTTTCAAAAAAAAAAACTTACGTATCTTAACCTCTGGTTGAAAAATGAAACTATGAGGGATAATTTTTCAGTTATGAACCAGAGAAACAGATTTTTAATTTAATTTTTGTTTAAGATCTATTTGGCTACAGCATTTCCAGTATTTCTACGGACCCCATTGAAGAAATATTTGTATTTTAATTACAAATTTTTTTTAATAAAAACAACCATAAATTCATTATCAATTATATTAAGAAATTAAAACCAATTTTTCGAGTATTTTGAAAAGTAGTAAGCGCGAAAAAAAAATAGTATCCTTTTATATGATTTTGTTCTATTTATTATCGCTTTAAAGTACACTAGCATAGCCCAGCACTCGAAATTCGAGTGCAAATTATAGGAAATTTAATTTTTTCATAAAATTTTTTCGTTCAATGTTTTTTTTTAAATCTAAATATACCTATTTAAACAATTTATCCTAAATTATGCTAATCGATTTATCCATTCACAATTCAACAAAGGGCGTGTGGTATACAATTATAATTAAATTAATTGGCTAAAATTGATTTGCCTACTTTTAGGCTCATATAAAATTATTTATTATATAAATTTAATTTAATACATTTTTAACACATGTAATACATACATTTTATCATTCGGCACTTCTCCTCCATATAACCTATAACTGTGCTAATATTCACACTCCGTGCCCGCATTTTGCTTGCCTTCTCGTATTAATATATACTAGTATAGCCCAGCACTCGAAATTTGACTGCAAATTCTAGGAAATATTTTTTCATTCAATTTTTGTCTTCCAATGTTTTTTTAATCTATATACATATATATAAAAAATTTATGAATATTTAAAGGAGCCTAAAGGTATGTTAATCCACAATTCAACAATTTTTCATAAATAAAACCCACCTTTCCTCCCCTTTGGGCAATATATAAACACAGATGGTTAAATGAAATTTGTGCCAATATGATTTTTGAAACAAATTATTAAAAACCTTTTAATTTAAAAACTTTGCGTAATTTTGAAATAGACTTAAATGTATTGGCTTATAAAGCCGTTGTGCTTTCAAAATTAATTTTATCTTTCTAATTTTTCGGAATTAAAGAAAATTTATTTTAAATTCCGATATAAAATTTAAGGAATTCATAAATTTTTAGATTGGTTTTAAATTTATACAAAAAATATTTCAATTGAATTTTTAATCATTTTGTTAGAAACATATTTACAAATTTAGTTTTGAACTATTTAAAGCAGACTTTTTCCCCCATTTTTATTATACTTTCAGAATCAATAAGCCGTTATATCGCTTTTATACGGTTTTCAAAATAATTGATTACATTTTCTTTTAATTATTTGTTCATGTCATTGTTTTTTTTTTTTTTTCAATATGATAACCGAAAAAAGTGATTGTGATAACATGTCAGCTATAATGCAGTCGAAACCAGCGGCATTAAATGCAAAAACTTTACGTGAAATTCTTGATATGGGTCGACAATTTGTTAATCGTATTCTGATAATTGATCCTAATGCTGAACGGGCTCTTCAGTTCCAAAGTGATATAAATCAATGCTTAGCTCCATACGAGTCAATCTATAAAGATCTGACTCGAAAACAATCACTTATAACGGATTTCATTATAAAAACTCCCCGCACGGAAATTGACCCTGTAGAAGTTACAGTCGAACCAGATATACATCTCCATTATTCAAGTGATGAAAGTGATTCTTAATAAATTGTGTATTTATTAGTTTACATAATGAGTTTTAAAGAGTTTTCTTTTTTCTGTTTTTTTGATTTTTTTTTTTTTTCTATATTTTTAATTTTTGTTTTAATCGAAATAAATGAATTTTATAAAATAACTGGCTAAATTATTTGTATTTCACGAATTAATGAAATTTTTCAAAACGTCTAGTGAAAATCTAAAATTCAGATTAAAAGGACTGTAGATACTGTAGAGGAATGTAGAGAAAACTAATATTATGCGGAATTGTGCTTAGAATCTGTATTTTTTTTTTTTTTTTTTTTAAATAATCATTTAATAAACATCATAAACATTTTTCATCAAAAAATCTAAGAAATTGGAAATTTTTTCATAGAAAAAATTATCTTTAACAAATACTGCATTCGTAATCGAAATTTGTCCATAAAATTTTTTTATTTCTTTACCAGAATATCAGATAAATTAAAATGTTACTCTTACATGAAATAATTAGCCCCAGACTGAAAATTAGTTTCAAATGTGATCTGACGATTGCCTGTATTCTTTCAATTATGTATCAATTATATTTTAATTGAATTTATTAGGGAGCCTAAGGAGCCCTTTGAATAATTTCTTTCATAAAAAAAAGAATGATAGAACATTATAGGCAATACAAATAAAATTAAATTTATTTGATGCTAGCGCCATTTTGCAGCGTTAGAGAGTCAGTGAGTCAGTAATGAGCGTAAATATTATATTTCTATTTCACATATCTCTTAAATCTGGACCGATAATGTTCATTTGCATGAAGTATCACACACAACATAAAATGCGTTGGCAAAAGTTTTTGAACTAATAAAATGTTGGAAATACATTTTAAAAGTAAATCAAAAACAACAAAAACAAAATAATTTTTAAAGTAAAAAAGGTAACATACGTATTATCAAAAAAAAAAAGTAAAAATTATAAATAGTATTTACCTATAGCAAATTTTAATTTTATAAATATAAAACAAAAAAAAAGAAATAAAAATTAAAAATTATTTTTATTTACAAAAGTAATTATAAACATTCTACAATAAAAAACTTCTTGAATAAAATAACTAAATAATGGAGAACATCATACAAGATTTTATAATACGAGGGCGGGCGGCCCCAGAACAACTGTACTTGACAAAGAAAGCAACAAATTCGGGAAATTTTTTCTTTATTTCTCAACTTAATATTCTTTTAGCTCAATACCCTTTTCCCTGCTCTATTCAATAGCTTCGATCCCCTGGTTATAGTAAGAACTGCCTAGCTCCTTAAAATAGCCATCAACCCCAGACTCCACCTCTTCATTATTGGCAAGCAAATCTTTAACCACAAATTCGGCTATATTGGGGGTGAAACTTCGCCAAACATCTTCACGACGCAGTTTTTGTTCAATTATAAGCAAACGGGTGCTGCATCTAGCGGGCAACTGTCTCATCTCTAAATTTTCGTTCAATAAGCGATGTATAGTACTTTTTGAAATGCCTATCATTCAGCTAGGTAACGCATCGTCAGTCAACGATCATCCAATACCATTTTTGGATTTTCTGGCCACCTCAATTGATCGACCACTACGCTATTCGTTTAAACTCTGTCACCTAGTTTTTTATAGTCGTAAACGAAGAAGAAGACTCCTGGCTTTAATATTGGTTGGACTGAGACCTTTCGAATAAAAGTATTGAATTACAGAATGGTAACCAATTTGTTCCATGTTTACAAATTTAGTGAGATTGTTTACTTTTGATTGCTAAAAAAAAACAAGCAAGAAAATTATAGTCTGTCTAGACCGACTTTCTATACCCTATACCATGTGTTGAGAGATTTAGTCGTAGGTCCAACAAAATAAACATTAACCAAATTAACCGAGTGGAACTTTTATTAATTTTATTTTAACTGCAGATTTGAAAAAGTTCATATCGGATGTTATGTTTGTATCGGGAAGGGGTCAAAAAATGACCCGATGCTGACCATATTTAGTAGTCACTTATTTTTTGCAAAAACATATACAAACCAAATTTGAGGAAAATCTGTGCAATATTTTTGTTTTTGATAGGTTCAAGTGAAGATCCGACGGACATCGCTAAATCAACTCAGTGAATGATTCTGACTCGATCGGCATAATAAAGGGTGGATCTAGGTCAAATATTTTTTACAGTTACAAACACACTGTGCGACAGTCAAAATCGGGATGGGATGAAACCACCGGGGAAAGTTATATCGGTCAAAAAAAAGTTATACGAGACCCGTCGTTTCGCTGCGTCACGTCTAGGAATCAAGATATAACGATTTGAATTTAGTAAGTATCGTGTAGGGGAATTTCTCACAATTTGGGCTCCTTTATTTGACAACTCGAGAACGCGTCCATCGATTTCCTTGATTCATGTCTCATTTTATGCACAGGTTATGTGACTTTACGCCAAAGTAATAAGACTTGACACTTTTTCCCGATTTGGATTTTGCATGATTTTTAAAAATACAAAATTTTAGGCAAAAAATTATTTTTTTTCTTCAAAAAATTTATTAATAACTGCGAAACCGTTGATTGTGTTGAGAAATAGTACAGAAGTAAATTAAAGTTATTGTAATTCTTAATTTTTCTAAATTTGTTTCAGCAAAATCGGACTTGTGGTTCTCGAATTATGTCAAATAAAAGAGCCCTAAACGTGACAAATTCCCCTACACGATACTTACTAAGTTCAAATCGATATATCTCGATTCCTAGACTTGAGCCAGCGAAACGCCGGGACACGTATAACTTTTTTTGATCGATGTAAATTTCCCATGTGGTTTCATCCCACTGACCCCTACCATTTGTCGCACAGTAACATCAGTCTTAACTAGGGTCATAACTTGTTAACTTTGATCAGAGTTCAGAAAAAAACACTCGTACATATATGTAAACAAACATAGCTCAGACCAATAAACACATATTTTTATTTTGATATCAATTATGTGTTTCATAATTTTGTACGGTGCCGAACACAATCATGACTGTGTTTCGTTTTAATATTTCGTTATGTACACGAACATGTTTCTATCACGTATTTTTTGTTTCAAACACACATAACCACACAGATTCGAGTGTAGCTTTATTTTAAGTTCGTATTCTTGCACGTGTACTGCTAAAAAAAAACAGAACATGTTCTTAAACGCGTACATCTAAAAATTAAATTATCCACTCGCGATCGGAAAAATCTGATACACCCCTGTAAAAACGACAACAATTGTTTCAACCAAATTTATTTTAAAAATCTAAAATAATTCAATTATTAAAAAATAAAGATAATAATAAAAATAAAAAAAATTAAAATTAAAAAAATAATAGAAAAACAACGAAATTAAGTCATAAACAACATATAAAATTTCTCTGTTTTCTATTTTATTACTATCTTTTTATTTTTATTATTATCTTTTTATTTTTATATTTATTTTTATTTTGTTATAACTGCTAATGAATTATTTTAGATTTTTTTTAATAAATTTGGTTGAAACAATTGTTGTCGTTATTATAGGGGTGTATCAGATTTTTCCGATCGCGAGTGGATAATGTTTTAATTTTTAGAATACTAACTTAAAATAAAGCTATACTCGAATCTGTGTGGTTTATGTGTGTTCGAAACAAAATATCTGTGATAGAAACATGTTCGTGTACATAACGAAATATTAAAACGAAACACAGTCATGATTGTGTTCGGCACCGTACAAAATTTAGAAACACACATAATTGATATGAAAATAAAAATATGTCTTGGCTGCTTTAGAACAGAACATTGTGTTTTTGATGTGTGTACTTTCTGAACCTTGACTGTGATAGAGTAAAATTATTCTTAGTATTTTATTTTGGAAACTAAAAAAATAATTTCGATCGAAAAGTTTCGATAATTTCGTGTCCGTGTTCGATCTACAATTCCCATAGAATTTTTAAGCAATTTTTATGGCTAGCCATTCCGACACACAAATTATATTAGATTGTAGTCATTCGCTTCAAACTTTGAAAGTGTGTTTTGGGACATTGTCGTATGGATACATTACGTATTTAGAAGTTGCCTGTATCAAATTCTAGTACGTTTTACTACATGAATTGGACTCATTCTTAGGCCCGAAAAGCAACCTCATACCATAATATTGCCACCGCCATACTCTTTATTTGTATATTTTGGTCTTGTTTTTCCCCTTTGGTCGTTGTACAAACGTTATTTCATCATGGTGTCTTAAATTAAAAATTGACTCATCTGAGAAGAGAATGAATGATATTCCAATTCCGCCTTGACCAGTTCATGAGTTCTTTATCAAGGTTAATGCGAACCAACCGATTTTTCTCTAATCTTTGTGGTTTCTTCACTGGACGATGACAACCAAGAACAGTATTAAATTATCTACCATTTGACTCGTATTACGGGGTCTGCCGCCTAAATGTTGAGTCATCACCGGTAGGTCTGCTTGCATGATATTTTTCATGATATTTATTTCATAAAAATTATTACTAGCAGATCCCAGCCCTCGAAATTCGGGTGCAAATTCTAGGAAATTTTATTTTTTCATTTAATAAATTCACAATTAAACACCTATTGTCGTTATTGGTTTATGTCCAAAATTATTTTTCTTTATGTCCAAAATTATTTTTCAATTCAACACAGGGCTTTTTGTAACAAATTTAATAAACACACACACAGCACTGTATAATTATACCCTATACCACTATGTGGTTTGGGTATAATGACTTTGTGCTGCTGTTTGTAACAACCAAAAATATTTGACCTAGACCCATCTTTAATTATACCGATCGAATCAGAATCACTTTTTGAGTTGATTTAACAATGTCCGTCCGTCCGTCCGTCTGTGTGTCCATGTAAACCTTGTAATCAAACTGCAGGTCGCAAATATGAATATATTTTGATGAAATTTGGTATATAAGCTTTTATCGGCCATGGGATGAACGCTATTGAAATTGGTGAGAATCGGTCCATGTTCAGACCTAGCCCCCATACAAATTACCCCTATGAAATCGACATAAATTGCCATAAGATCCAAATTGTCATATAAATCTTACTCAAATTGGGTTTGTATGCGTTTATTACATCCATTAATGAGTAGTCCAAAAATGATCCCTTTGACCCCATATAGACTGCTTCCCGATCTTCACTTAAATCTATTAAAAACAAAAATATTGCACTGATTCTTCTCAAATTATGCTTGTATATATTTTTGCAAAATACAAAGGACTTTACCAAACATGATCAGGATTGGTCCATTTTTGGACCTAGTCCCCATATAGATATAGCATCCGATATGAACTTTTTCATATCTGCAGCTAAAAAAATTAATAAAAATCCCACTCAATTTTGGTTTTTGCTTATTTTCTATGTCCAGTTAGTTGGGCCTAAGAGATAGGGTTTCTAAACGCATGGTATAGGGTATCATATAGTCGGTCTAGACCGACTATAATTTTCTTACTTGTTTTATGTATGTGTTAGTAGCAACTTTAAATGCAAAATGTAAAAATCAGTAAATCTGATGAACAGCTAAAAAGAAATACCTTTCAAATGAGGGATTTTTGGTCTAGAATTAAAACTGACATATTTCCATCGGTCACAAGAAATCGCCTTGCCTATTAATATTATATGTACATAGTTAAGATTAAACATTGTAAATACACAAAATTGTGTTTACAAAAACAATTGGAAGAGAACGTCAGAGACTATAAATATTTAAATAACGGTTAAGATTTTATACATTTTCTTTCATACCACCTTCTATATTTATTGTACAGAAGTGTAAAAGTTTCCATTGTTTCGACATCACTAACAAAAATATACATACATCCAATTTTTTTTTTTCGATTATCTATATTTTAAAATTGTATTTTTGGTAACAAATTTGTTAGCTTCTGATAGAGAACACAGCAAAGAGTAATTTCGCAAAAAAAAAACATAATTTTAGGACGCGAAATTATTAAAAATAAAAAAATTGGATAATATATAATTTTGTAAAAGTTTCCAATGTATTGTCACCCTCTGTATATATTATAAATATTTAAAAAACTGTTAAACTAAAAGAAAGGAAATAAATTAATAAAAAAAAAATTTATAAAATTTAATGCAAAATAACCTTTAATCCCCATTTCAAGCAAACGGGTGGCATCTCTTGTTTTCTTTCGTTATTGAGCTTGCGTCAATCATAACAAATGCGATTTGTGACGTGGTCGGTGTTGTCGTGGCATTTTGACATTTCAAAACTGTCAAACGTGAAAGTGTAGCCGAGACTAGCATTCCATTTATTTTATCCATTAAACGAATAGTGTGTGTGTTTAACTTACATTAAATAAATAACTTAAATAAAAATGCGTCAATTTATCGGTGTTTTCTTGATCTCCTTATTTGCTGCCTCTACTTTTGCCAGCAGTTGTACCAGCCCAAAAGTCACCGTCAGCTCGTTTAGTACTCAAGATGCCACAATTTTAACACAATTGGCACACATTGGTGAATTCACTTTGAAATGTGGCAATGGAGCTAAACCCAACTTGTTTGCTGAATTCCCATGCGGCAAAGTAGTTTCTGTGGCACAAGTTGCTGATGAAAAATATCAAGTAAGTTGGGGAATACAAAACAAGTCAAAAGAAGAATTTATATATAGATGCGTTTTTGTTTTGTTTTTTATCAACAACAGGTCAGCTGGACTGAAGAAATCAAAAAAGGCTCCAGTGGCAATGTTGTCGTTCGTCTTTTTGATGATGAGGGTTATACCAACTTACGTAAAGTCCAACGTGATGGTGGCAAAGTTTCTAATGTTAAGTCGTTAGTAGACATCACCGTCAACACGAAGGGTGCCTACAAGGGTCCCTGGGTTAAAGCTGAAATTGTTGCTGCTTTAGTAGTAGCTACAGTTGCTTATTTTGCTATCACTACCAAAAGCAAAGTACAAGCTTAATAGCTGATCAAGTCATGTGTTCCTCTAGAGATTTTCTTAATATTTTCCAATTAACATAATAAAATTCAAAGCGAAGTTATGTTTTTTGAATGAAATTCATTCACCTTAAAAATGTTGAACAAACAATAGAATTACCACCACTTTGACTAAATATTCATCCATAGTTTCATTATTAAAATAAACTTTCTATGCATTGAAGACGTTATTTTATGTTAAAGTTGTTTACCAAGAGAAGAGAGTTTTTCTTAAATTATTTTTAAAATTTATATTTAGATAAGTTTTTCTAAATTGTAAAACAATGTTAATAAAAAAAAACACCAGCAATTTTTTATAACAAAAATAAGAAATTTTATTAAAAAAAAAAGTATACCTTAAAAAAAAAAATCAAAAAATTTCTCATTTGATATGATCAGGGCCTGTTATAGCCACTTGGAGGCCCGGGTCAAGAAACATACGTGGCCCTCTATATAATTAAAAAAATTGTTGTTTTGGTAAAAAATTTATTAAATTAAAAAATTTATAGTTCATAATTCAAAATATATATATAAAAAAAAACAAAATATAATGAAATAAAAAAATACAAAATGAAATATAATGAAAAAAAATTAAAATAAAGCTTTTCGGGCCTTTAGAGCTGCAAATGAAGCTATTAGTTCGGAATAGTCCACATTTTTTGCAATATCCCAATTAATATTTAGTGTCGCCAGACCATTTACACGATCCTGCACCATTGTTGCTCTTAAATAATTTTTTATTCGTTTGAGTACGCTGAAACTCCTTTCTGCCTCTGCTACGCTAACTGGCAAGGTTAAAAATATTCTTAGAGCAATAGCAATATTTGGATATATATTTAGAAAACCCATTTGAATTATTTCTTTCAAAAGTTCACACGGTTTCGTGCAGCCTTTAAAATTGTATTTATACACTCTTTTTAGAAATTTAAATTCTACAATATCTTCATTAATTTGATTTCTATATTTTTTCTGCAAAATAATTGCTGCTGCAATTAAGCTCTTCTCATCCATCTCATCAAAATTCCATAGAACTTCAAATAAGTTGCATATAGAGGAAACAGCTGTAAATCTTCGCGTAAGTCCATCTATTAATGATTCAGTGTTCTTGTTAAAAATGTCGTTGTGAAAATATACTTGTGCAGATACTTGATCTTTTATTCGTTGATTTGTTGTAAATTCTGTAACAGTTTCACTAGCTGCTGCTATTTGCTTTGACTCGGAAAGAATCGAAGAACATGCATTTTTAATTTCCTTTATATCTTCAATAAGTTTGTTAATATTAATTATTATTTTTCCGTTGTCAATGTTGATTTCCGCGCTTGGAGAATTAGATTTGTTTGATGCAATAAAACCAAAACCTTCATCCAAATTGTAGACATTAATACACATTCAAATGTTGACAGATATTTTTTAAACGATTTAATCTGAGCCTGAGCGTCAGCTGGAAGACTACATTGCTCAAATTTGTTGACAGCTGATAATAAGGATTTCAAATGAAGGGCAACTGGCTTAACAGCATCTATTCTTGCAGACCATCTAGTTTTTGAAATGTGTAAAGAAATTCCGTGAAGATGTTTTTTTAGAACCTCCCATCTTTTTGGACTACTACTAAAAAAATTATATACTTGTTGAATAGTTCCGAAGTATGTTATTGCTTCTTTACAGCATTCTGCTGAGTCAGCTTCAACAAGATTTAATTATGATTTATGATTGCCGCAGCTGCTGAACGTGTAATTTGAATTTTCGAGCAAAAGGAGTGCTTGTACGCCGTTATATTTTCCAGCCATATTAGCACCATTATCATATCCTTGCCCGACACAGTTCTGAAAATTCAAGGTTAAATGTTTTATGAGACTTAATAAGTGACCAGCAATTTCTTTGCCGGTTTTTTTTCCGAAAAATCATCAAAACATAGAAAGCGTTCTTCAATTGAAAAATCCAATTCACTTAATTTAACATAACGAATAATCAAAGTTGTTTGCTCCTTATGAGATGTATCTGGAGTTGCATCAGCAATAATAGAAAAATATTTAATTTCATCAATAATTTTAATTTCATCAGTAATTTTTCTTTGTACAAATGAGCCGCATAGGTCGATAAACTCGTTTTGAATTTTATTTGAAAGATAATGAACTTGCAATCTTTTTTTTTCTTCTTGTGATGCTCTAACTTTTGTAACATGCTCTGATAATATCGGATCATATTTACTTAAAAGTTCAACTAAGCCAAGAAAATTTCCATTATTTGGGTTTCCAATACGCTGATTAGATCCAAAAAAAAGCTAGTCCTCTCTCGGAGAGAAAAAATATTATATCAAGAAAACGCTTCAACAGCTTTTTCCAATATGTAACTTCATTTTTTAGTTCTTTTACCAGTAAGTTATCTAATCCACGATTAGCTAAAGCAGCTTTTTGCGCATTTTTCCATGAAATATACATTTCCTTGCGTAAAATAGAATTCTAGTGAGATTTTATCCGGTCATTTAACTTCTTCCAACCATTTTTTATGTTGTATCCCAATATATCTGTTAAATATGAGAAATGCGTGTTGTTGTTTAAAATGTAACATGGAGCACAATAAATTGATTGGTTTTGGACCTTCCAGCATATCCAATCTCTTTCACACGATTCTCCATTTGCAAGTTTTTTTGAAAGTAAACGATATGGAAATCCACGGTTGGTTGCGTCATTCGAAATATATTTTGGGATTTCAAACCGAGAAATTTTCATAAATGATTTCATTTGCGCCTGATTATTTTTATCAAGCACTCCAATATCCGTACACTTTATGGGTCTATTATCGATAGCAACCCAACTTCAGTTGTCAGATAGTAATCATATTGGCAACTGCATATTTTTGGTTGCTGTTCATATAGAAGTGACGAATGTCTGCCTTCGGTCCGATGATATGTACGTGTGTCCCATCAACAACCCCAAGACACTTGGAATAAAAAAAGTTTTTATTTTTTGATTTTTCCTCTTCTTCATCTTTGATACTATCCACACTTTACATAGTTTTAGTTTTATTAAATGAACGACTTTTTTTAATACCACCGACAACGTAGATTGAGCCACTCCCAGATTGAAGTCGTTGCCATGGGATTTCTGAAAACTACATTCAGCAAAATATCTGAGAGCTGCACAAATTTTTAATAGTAGAGGTATTGCTGTTGCCCGATTACTTTTTTTAAAGTCATTATTTAAGGCTTCCACTATATGAACCACTCTATCTTTTGGAAGACGAAATAAGCTTTGAAACTAAAACAAGTAATGGTTTATTGAAAATTATTTTAAACATAAAAATTTACTCACAGAGGATTAGAGTTGTCCCTCAAGTGCCGTCCAATATATGAAACGTCTAAGACCTCCTCATCCTCATCAAAAAATAATTCCACTGAGCTTAACATATTTATTATAATTTTACATATATAATATAAATTTTTCTCACAAATTCACTTTGATTTACACAAATTCACTTTTGTCAATGCTCTTTATCTTTTGTTTACATTTATTTTCAGTTGCTAAACTGTCAAAATATCTTATTCGATAACTTTTGGGCAACTGAAGAAAGTTGCCTTACATAATATCAGTTAAATATCAGTTGCGTTGCCTTTTGACAACGCAACTAAAGTTCGGTTGCGATCCATAATAGACCTATTAATGTTTCAGTATCCATATATTTACTTCAATTTCTTCACCTTCCGTTTGCACGGTCCTCAATTGATCATTTTCATCTGGTAATTCCATTGCACTAACTACATCCTCTTCGACTGTGGTTACAATTTCAATACTCTCAATTTCAACAGTATTTTCATTCAGTTCCTCTATTTCGATAACCGTATCGCTTACTGCAGTTTCAACTGTGGATTTTTCTGTATTAAATGTTGAAGGTCTTTCTGGTTGATTTGATGAATCCTTATTAAAAAAATGTGAAATCGGTTTTAAACTTTTAATAGCTGACTCCTTAAGTTTTTTCTTTTGCCTTTTGCTGGCGCCACTTTCAAAAGATCTCTTCATGTTTTAATTATCTGCCTAGTATATATATTTTTATTTATTATCAATAATCAAAGACACAAAAAATATTACCAGTTATTTTAATTTTTTGAAGTTTAAAGAATTCAGTTATAAAATTCAATAACACTTTAATAATGAATAGAACAAAACACTTTAACAATATTTTTAAGGTTTAACCACCTCCAAGATAGACCACTAAATACTTAATAAACTTTTATTATACAAATTTGAACTCATGTAACAACTCAAAGCGTACTACGATTTCTTATTTTATATTTGAAAATTTTAATTTTAAGATTTTTATTGTTGTGCCCTACGTAAAAGTGTGAAATAAACTTTTTAATCGTTTTGTATTGTTTCAAATATGTAGTGTTGTTTGGAGGCCCCCTGAATTAAGAGGCCCATGTCAAACGACCCTGCTGACCCCCCTCTTCCTGGGCCTGGATATTATACTTTGGATACTAGATAAAAGGGTATCTTCGTTATATTTTCGGAGCCAGTCATCAACTCATAAGAAAAAAATCTATATTTATATTTGTACCAACCAACGCAAATCTAGGTGGACACATTTTTCATCCTATTTTATGTTTTTGAGGTCGGCTGAGTTCAGAAAAATATTTAAAAAAGTAAATTATTTATGGAGAACCAGTCAAGTGTAGCTGTAACGAACTTCACTGAAACCACAAAAAAATATCGTCCATAAAAAATTTCGTTATACATGAAAAAGTCAAAAAATTTAAAAGTATTACTAAAAAAACACGCATGACCCAGTTATTTTTTGTCGGACAGTGTAATCAATTATTTTTGGTTATGAAGTGATTATACTAAGAATTTGACGAGCAATGGCCCTCTTTAGTTTTGACAAACGTAAGAATGACAATAAACGAATGAAATTAAAAAAAAATTATATACATTTATAAACATTGGAAACTTTTACAAAATTCTAGATTTGCCAATTTTGTTTTTCAACAATTTCAATAGAAAATTTGTGAGAAATATTCCATGAATAAACTCAAAGAGGTGCTGTGACGACTCAACATTTAGGCGACAGGCCTCGTACAACGAGTCGAAAACAGGATAATTTAATAGCAAGAGAGCTTAAAAAATATCCAAAAATGATATCCAAAGAGGTTTCCCCACGAGCAATTGAGACTGATCTTAGTTTTTATAGTTCTGTGAAGAAACCCGCATAAATTTTGCGAAAGAACACATGAACTGGTCAAGACGGAATTGGAATACTACTCTCATTGCAGATGAGTCCAAATTTAAGAGGCCATGATGGAAGAACGTTGGTACGTTTGTACCAAAGGGAAAAAAACTAGATCCAAAATATAAAAAAGTAAATTTTCTTAAAAAAACCTCTATATCTAAAAATTTATATCTTAAAAAAATGTACTTTTTCGTAAAGTACTTAAAAGAGATTTTTAATAAAAAAAAAAACATTCTTATAAAAAGTACATTAAATACCTTTTCATAAAACGATATCTTTTCTTAAAGTAGTACATTTTCTTAAAAAAGTACCGTTTGTTGAAAAAGTACCTTTTTCAAGGGGCGGTTTACAAATAATGATTCGGCATTGCGGAATTTAAGACTTGCTTGTTTTTATTAAACTCATTTAATTTATATCCAGAAAAAAAAAATAAAAATCGAAGAAGTGAAAAAGAACCTATTCTAGTTATCCGGTTGTGATGAAAAATTGGATCAACTGGAATGAATTTAACACAGGGTTCTTATAGGACGGAAGTTGTGTTTTATGGATCCTGTAAAGTTCATTCGAAGTAGTGCACGTGAGTTAATGAAAAACGGATTTATCGAAGTTCTTTTTCATATATAAATAAAAATGAGTTAAATTTAATAAACACTGAGGATATCATGATAAATTTATTTTGTTTGAAACAACTTAAGAGAAGGAATGCAAAAACGAAGGAATGCAGAAACGATTCTATAAGCATAACTTCACTCTTTTTGTTTTTGCTGGTTGCGTAGGGCATAACCATTTTTTTTTATATAAAACCTTTTCTTGAAACTATTATAGGGTATCGTGTTAGCCGGTCTAGGCCGACAATAAAACTATTACTTTTTTTTATATTATTTTTCAAAAAACAAAGTTTTTTGCACTAAAAAATTTGTATAAATTTAAAATAAGTTTTGCAGTCGTCCTTCGTTTATTTGGTCGTATTTTCTCAGAGGACGTCTCCCTCTTATGCCGTTTTACTCGCTGTAACATTTTCCATCCTTACTTTAACTGTTAAAAATTTCTCTTAAGGTTTGTGTCTTTGCTAAATCATTTATTTTTGTCATTCGTACATAAGTTACTTTTAAACACATTAAATATATTTTGTTTTATTTCAATACTGGAATTTATTAATACAATTTGACTTAAATTTAATTAAACAATTTATTTGTTTCTTTCGTTTGTGTTTTGTTCATAATAACAATATTTTAAATGTTTCTGTGAAACATTTTTACATCTTTCCATTCCAATTGTCAGGAAAAATAATTATATTCAAGTTATATTTATTTTTACTTAACGCTACTCGAATTCCATTTCAATTGCCATTATTATTTTGCGGATTTTCTTCATCCGAAGACAAATCAATCATACTTTCAACTCGTGATGGTGACATGACATAAACAAAATGTTCCGATTGCGATTCAGTGGTCTGATTAACACCACTACCGCCACCACCGTTTGGTGGTGGTGAATCTGAATTATTGGTACAATACTTCGTATTATGATTGCCTGTATCCGATGGATCATTGTTAATATTATCCAATTCTAGTTCGATATCGCTGACAATACGCATGCAACGCATTTTAGCTAGGGATTGAAATTTCGTGGGCATAGATCGCACGGATCGTGCTAGACTTAAGAAAAATAAGGTATTCGCATCTAGATCTCGATTGGCCTGCAATATGGCTGATATTTCAATATCGGCATTTTTAGTTTTTTTCGCAGGTGTTGGTCCTGCCAAACCACCATTAGAGCTTGTAGCGGTGATAATAGTTGAACCTCCGCCAAATGTTCCACCTATGGTGGGCATAAAACTATTTGTTGCGGTTGTGTAGCCGTTCGTATTGTAGGCCGATAATAGAGAGGAGGTTGCGGCGGCTGGGGCTAATGCGGACGCTGCTGATGGGGTTGAGGAGAAACTTAAATTAATGGCCGAGGCCTGGGGTGATGGTTGTACACGTCGTATTTTTGTTATCAATGGTGGATTTAGACGATTTGTAACTGCTTGCGACGAAGGTGTAACTTGTGCACTCATATTTGGATAGATTTGTAAATTTGACGTCGTTAATTGTGTGCCCGCTGAGGAGGAACTATTGAATTCTTTTTTAAAAGTATCAGCCGAAGCAAATAATTGCGGTTCGATTATCAGACATCCCACCGAACTAGCCGTATTACTTGATGGCATAGTTATAGGTCCTTTGGCGGATAGGTGGGGCAAAGCAAATACTTGAGATGGCAACGAGGAGGAGGTAAGCGAAGCTAATGATGATGTTGTATAGCTATTAGCGGTAGTGGTTGTTGTCAGTGTTAATGTACCCGAGGATGAAGGTATTCCTCCCAACATTGGTTTGGCTGTTAGGGAAGGTGGTAATTGTACCGTCGGTAATGATGGCACTGGCAATATCATTGTACCGGCTGAAGAACTTCCGGTACCCGTTGTCACGGTCAAACCCATGCCCGAAGTTGTGAGACCTCCATTAGCATAATTTGATATCATACTAGCAATGGAAGATGTTATAGGCAAATTTATGGTACCATTATTTATAATAGCTGTTTGCTTCTTATCTTCCTCTTCCGTATTGCTGGATGCTTTAGCCAACACCTGGTAACCCAAATCGCATTCGTTGTCATCTTCGTCCTTGGTTAGTACAATATGAGAATTTGATCTGTAAATGAAAAAAAGGATTATCAAATCAAATCTTTTATATGTATATATTATTTGTCGTAGCTATTACCTTCCTGGCCCTTGATAGGGTTTCAGAAATTCCATATGTTCGGCATGTGCCCAAAATTGATATTTCTTGGAGGTTTTAGTGCCCACTCGAAAGGAGCGTAAATATTTAGTGTAACTGTCACGTAAATTTTTCCATTTTCTTTTTGAAGCATCTGTTGGTGAAAAGAGAGAGAGGAAGGATTATATTAAAATTTTTAATAAAAAAAAATATAAATAATTCTACAAATGCATCGTGAGTTCCGTGAGAGGTTTTATCGTCCCAATCATACTTTGATGGTTTTCTATGTGTAGACTCGTTTTTTTTTTTTGTATGGACATTAGGGAGACATTATAAATTTTCGGAATATTGTGACACTGGGACAGCCAGCAGCATTTGTAGTCATATAGTCGTGTAGCCGCAGTCGTCTATGTGTTTCATGCATAAGTCGATATTACCCTGCATTTTCAAAAGCAAAAAAAAAAGCAAGGTACCTTTAGCTTTTATTTTTATTCATTGAATTTATTGGACTTTACATTAAAAATTTTCATAAGTAAAAATTATAAACCATGCTGTTGTTTCATCTTTGATGGCAAAACTTTAAAATTGGGGATTTTTGATGTAAGAGCAAGTTGATTGAATACAGTCTTCAGCGTTCAGTCGATTTCGTACTTCGTTTTTATGTTCATTAATGTGGAAAATCCTTGTTCGCTAAGATATGTCGCTGCAAATGGCAGCAATTTTTCTGAAAGCTTTTGCAGCCTTTCCGACATCCACTTAGTTATAGCCCCCATATGAAGCTGATTCCCGAACTTCACTTAAATCTATCAAAAACCAAAAATAATGCGCGATTTTTCTCAAATTTGGTATGTATATGGTTTTGGAAAAAATAAGTTACCTTACCAAATATGGTCAGGATCGGTCCATTTTTCGACCTAGTCCCCACAAAATATAGCATCTGATATGAAGTTTTTCATATCCGAATGAAACAAAATTAATAACATTGTCACTCAAATTGGTTTATGCTTATTTTCTATATTTCATTAGTTGGACCTAAGAGATAGGGTCTCTAAACACATCGTACAGGGTATCGTAATTTTCTTACTTGTTTCTATTTTCTTTTACCATCATCTCACATGATCTCAAATCCTCATGAATGGATACAGTTTTTTGTTTCGGTTAATCAACCAGGCTATTTCAAAGTTAGCTTTGATGCTGAACGTTGATCGACGGTACCTAGGAGAAGTTGCTGTCCAGTCTTTGCCTTTTGACAGACGTTTCTAAATTAACAAAGTATTCCCTAGGTTTGGAAGACAGAAGTGAATACAAACTATGCAAATGTTTTTTCAACTGAATTTTTTTTTAAGATTCTGTGGTCAACACTCTTAAACATACAACACACTGTGGTTTCTTATATCTTTATCTTCTATTTGTGTAAAGATATAATTAACCCTTTATAACTCAGTGTGACATAACTGTAACAAACCAAAAAAAAAAAAAACGCCCTACGTTGTAAAAAAAACTATGCTCTTGCGATTTAAATCTTTGTGACATTATGGCAACACACATTTTATGAACTTCGTATACAACCAGCTCTTTAGGTGACGGCGTTATTGAATTACATGGCATTGAAGTTTGTCAAACGTAGAAACTGAAAAGTCCCCGTTTCACGAATTTAAAATTTAAAAATATTATATAAAAAGTGAATAAGACTTCCTGTTGTGCTAAAAACCTATAGGTAAGTGGATTATTTTCGGCATTCTATTATTTGCAGTACATAGTTTTAAATTACTATAATATGCAGTTAATATTTGTGTTTGTAACATTTCTGTTACATCGAGTTGAAACGGAAAAAAATAATTTGTGATGAGTAATGTATATGTAGGCGTATGTGTGGTTATTTTTATTCCAGAATGACGTCTCGAGTATTGCGTGAAAGTGAAATATATGACATACTTTGTCAATATGACAGTGAAGATGCGCTAGAAGACGATGATGACAGCATTATTGACCCCGACTTTCAAACAACACCAGATGAAGAAGAATAAATCGTCCATGATTTTATTGAAAGCAATGATCCTATTTTAGGTCCCTCTTCTTCAGACCATACAGAAGGAGTAACTAAATTAGCGTCGACAATGCCAAAGCAACAAAAATCCCAATTGAGATGGAAACAAAAGAGTTTCGTACTAAATCAGCAACAATTAAAGTTTACGGGAGATACTTCAATACCAACAATTTTATTAGAGTAGAGTAACCAATTGACTTTTTTTTTCATTTTTTCCCCAAAGAGCTGATAGGTTTTATAGCAGAGCAAACAAATCTATACGCGGTTAAAAAAAATCCGAATCAACCACTACAAGTAACACATATTGATATCCAGCAATTTATTGGAATAATATACATTATGTCGCTAATAAAACTACCGAGTGTAATCAGCCATTGGACTTCATCAATTGGAACACCCATGATACAAGGAATAATGTCAAGACAAAAATTTGAGAAAATTAGGCAGTTCATCCATTTTAATGACAATTCTAATTTACCAATACGTAATGCCCCAAATGCTGATAGGCTATACAAGATAAGACCTATAGTAGACAAATTAAATGAAACCTTTAGTGGAGTTCCAATAGAGGAATGTCTTTGTGTTGATGAGCAAATTTGCTCCACTAAAGCAAGAAATATTTTGAAAAGATACAATCCCCAAAAACCTCATAAATGGGGTTATAAAATATACGTTCTTAGTGGAGTTTCAGGATTCGCCTATAAAATTGAACCTGAAACAGGAGCCGAAAACCTTGTTCTTAACAACGAGCCAAATTTAGGGGCATCATCAAACGTAGTCATGAGAATGTCAAGAATCATACCAAGACACCAAAACTTTGATAATTATTTTACTTCATTGCCGCTGCTAGAGTATTTAGCTAAGCAGCACATATTTAGTGTTGGAACGGCACGGCGCAACCGAATTCCTGATTGTAAAATGCCAACTGATAAGGAGTTCCAAAAAAAAAGAAAGAGGGTATTCTACCGAATATGTTACTGACTACAATGGTACTGATATGGCCAATGTCATATGGAAAGACAACAAAGCTGTGATGCTCCTGTCTACTTTTGCTGGTGAGTTGCCAAAGACCAAAGTTAGAAGATATGACAAGATAAACAAAAAATATGTGGAAATTGATCGCCCTTTTGTTGTTGGCGAGTATAATCGACATATGGGGGGCGTCGATCTAATGACAGCATTATGGGAAGATACAAAATACAGGTACGGAGCAAAAGATGGCAAGTTCGGATGTTTTATCATTTACTGGACCTAACAATGGCAAACTGTTGGCTACTATATCGTAGAGTTAGAAAATCAAAAAAAATCGGTGGGAAACATATGTCTTCAGCAGATTTAAGACTTGACATTGGTGAAACATTATGCAAGCTTGGTTTAAAGCCTAATATAAAGAAGAGAAACTATTTTGAAAATGTTCTTCAAGCAAAAAGACATAAGGGTCCGACACAACATGTTCCGCCAATGGCAGTACGGCAGGATCAAATAGGGCACTGGCCCCTGCAAACTTCCACAGTGCGCAGGCGTATCACAAACTATTTGCGAAAAATGTGGCGTCGCTTTGTGCTACAACAAACAAAATAATTGTTTCAAATTATTTCATACTATTTAACACTTTTTTTAAAATTTTCGACTCAATGTTACAGAAGTGTCACAATCCTTAAAAACCTAAATAAAATTTTGAAAATAACTTTTTTTTTAAATTCTGAAAAATATGTGTTTGTTTTTTTTTTTTTTACATAAATCACCGTTATTTTGCAAAAAATTGGATTTTTATGATCATGAGTTATAAAGGGTTAAGGAATTCTTTATATGGTCTTTTTATAGTTTCGTCTGCTGGCATCTAAAGGGTGAAAGAACCAGTAGTTGAAAAACGCTAAGATTAAATTAAATTTTCAAATAACGCTTAACTTGATCGTGCTTAAGAATCGAGGCGGTAATGTCACATATCAATAATTTAACATGTGATAACCACTTACGTCCCATATCATTAGAACTATTTAAAAATCTCGAATTTTACTTTCTAATCGCGAGTGGATGATGTTTTAATTTTTAGATGTACGCGTTGAAGAACATGTTCTGTTTTTTTTTTAGCAGTACACGTGCAAGAAAACGAACCTAAAATAAAGCTACACTCGAATCAGTGTGGTTTATGTGTGTTCGAAACAAAAAATACGTGATAGAAAAATGTTCGTGTAAATAACGAATTATAAAAACGAAAGACAATCATGATAGTGTTGGGCACCGTACAAAATTTAGAAACACACATAATTGATATGAAAATAAAAATATACGTTTGGTGGTCTGAGCTATGTTTGTTTATATATATGTACGAGTTTTTTATTCAGTGTGTGTTTTTTTCTGAACTCTGGTTGTGATATTTCTCTAAGTTAAGGTAAAATTCATTTACTCTAAACCAGGGGTTCTTAACCTTATACCTCACCTCTCATATCCACAAAATAAGAAAAAGTAAAAAATTGTTACTGAATAGCTGCAAAGAACGTACTACTAAATCGTCAATGCCAGGAAATCGAAGTGCTGCAAAACCTACACGACGATTTTAATCTACATAATCAAGGAAGCAGCAGGAATATACTAAAGGACATCTGCAGCAATTCTGTTTGATGACAATAAGGAGGCTGTATTCGAGATGACGGATAAAAACCAAGGTTCATAAAATACACACATGAAACACACAATGTTCTGTTCAAAAGCAGCCAACACATATCTTTATTTTCATATCAATTATGTGCGTTTCTAAATTTTCTACGGTGCCCAACACAACCATGACTGTGTTCGTTTTAATATTTCGTTATTTACACGAACATTTTTGTATCACATACTTTTTGTTTCAATCACACATAAAGCACACATTTTTGAGTGTTGCTTTATTTGAAGTTCATGTTCTGCTACGTGTAGTGAAAAAAAACACAGAACATGTACAATAAACAGGTTCGAGTTCAGTTATATTTTAAGTCGTGTTGTGGCTCGTGTAGTAAGAAAAAACACAACATGTACAATAAACAGGTTCGAGTTCAGTTATATTTTAAGTCGTGTTTAAAATATAACTGAACTCGAACCTGTTTATTGTACATGTATTTTAAGTCGTGTTTAAAATATAACTGAACTCGAACCTGTTTATTGTACATGTTGTGTTTTTTCTTACTACACGAGCCACAACACGACTTAAAATATAACTGAACTCGAACCTGTTTATTGTACATGTTCTGTGTTTTTTTTCACTACACGTAGCAGAACATGAAAATCAAATAAAGCAACACTCAAAAATGTGTGCTTTATGTGTGATTGAAACAAAAAGTATGTGATACAAAAATGTTCGTGTAAATAACGAAATATTAAAACGAACACAGTCATGGTTGTGTTGGGCACCGTAGAAAATTTAGAAACGCACATAATTGATATGAAAATAAAAATATGTGTGTGTTGGTCTAAGTTATGTTTGTTTACATATATGTACGAGTTTTTTATTCAGTGTGTGTTTTTTTCTGAACTCTGATAAAAACCGCATTTGGAATTTAGCGAATTTATTTACTGACGAGGAAAGGTCGGTTTTCGACAGCAACGCAGATACCCCTATATCCGGAACACCTATCACTAAATGTGAAGTAGAATACGCAATAAGCTCTCTAAAGGACAAAAAGGCAACAGGTCCACTTGAAATCCCCTCAGTAGTCCAAAAGCTCATAGATGGTGATAATACGATTCTATTTGTAAAACTTTTTAACTACATTTATGACACAGGCCTCTATCCACACGAATGGCTTAAATCAACGTTTGTTACAATACCTACAAAGAACATTGCAAAGAAGTGCAGTGAATATAGTTTAATTAGCCTAATGTGCCATGCACTTAAAATATTTCTGAAAATAATACACAAGAGAATATACGCCAAATGTGAAGAGGCCATGGGAGAATCACAATTTGGCTTCAAGGAAGGAATGGGTACTAGAGAAGCGCTACTTGGTATCCAGGTACTTATTCAAAACTGTCGGGATGTCCAGAAAGATGTCTTCCTTTGCTTTATTGATTATGAAAAAGTCTTCGATACTGTTCAACATGACAAGTTAATGGAAATTCTAACAGCCATTGGAATAGACGAGAAGGAAAGGCGATGCATAAAAAATCTTTACTGGAACCAGTCAGCGCGAATTGCAATCAATGGGGAACTCACCGAAGAAATTGCCATCTCAAATGGAGTGAGGCAGGGATGTATACTACCGCCCTTGCTATTCAACATATACTCACAGAAAATATTCCGAGAATCAATTGAAGGAGAAAGAATATGAAATAAAATAAACGGAAGATTTATAAATAACATAAGGTATGCTGACGATATCACATTATTGACAAGCTCTATAACTGGTCTACAGAAGCTAATAGACAAACTTACATCGGTAAGTGAATCATATGGCCTGGGAATTAACATTAAAAAACTAAATACATGGTTGTCAGCAGAAAAAACTTACACGACAACAAAACACTTAAAATAAGAAACACTGAACTCGAACGAGTGAAAATCTTCAAGTATCTGGGGGTCTTATTAAATGATCAATGGGACGCATCTAAGGAAATAAGATGCCGTATAGAGATGGCAAGAGATGCATTTTTTAAATACAGCAAGGTTTGACCAGCCATGCTATCAGTCTTGCAACAAAATCACGATTTATCAGGTGCTATGTATGGTCGGTTTTATTATATGCCGTAGAAGTATGGACAATTAAAGCAGCGGACGAAAAAAGATTAGAAGCATTTGAAATATGGATATACAGACGTATATTGAAGATACCATGGACCGACCACGTTCCAAACAATGAAGTGCTGAGAAGAATGAACCAGGTTCGACAACTAATTAAAACTATCAAAAATAGGAAAATCGCTTATTTAGGACATATAATGGGGAACGATAAATATAAATTTCTTCAAAAAATTATCAAAGCTAAAATTGAAGGAAGACGCGAAAGAGGAATAAGATAACTTTTGGATAATGCTAAACGCAGTTCATGCCTAGCATCCAACCGATTTTTATTTTTCATTTTTATATTAACCACAGTTGAAAATGCAGATTCACAGAGTTATGTTGTTGCAAACGGTATGAAGGCTGAAAGCGCTTTGTTGGCCAAATCAGGATAGGAATCCATTTGCGAGCACCAAAATTCATCAAGATTTTGATTGGTAAATGTTTGCTTCAACGTAGCTTTACTCTGTAAATCAATGAGATCCTCCTTTAACATGTCAGAGTCATGCATGCAATACAAATTAAATATGAAAGGGTTCCGAATCCATTGATCATATTTTAAATTGTCTTAAAAAAATATTTATCAAAACATATTTTTTTATTTTCCCAATGTTCTAAAATGTCGGTTTTAACCCTTAATAAGTCCTCATCTACGATAATTATTTCAAGAGTCGGGAAATTTGCGTAATACGCGTTTCGTCCAAGGAGCTAATTTTTGCTGGAGAGCTGTGATCTTTTCATTTGCATCTAAAATAGTTAATTCTGATCTTTGAAGTGAAATGTTCAAATCATTCAAATGAGAAAATATATCTGCAAGATAAACCAATGACTCCGCAAAATTGTTTGTTTCAAATTCTAGATATATGTAGTTTATTTTCACTCTCTCGAAGAAATATTATCTCCTGTTTAAATTCCATAACACTAGTAAAGACTCGTCCACGTGAAAGTCACCTTACATCGGTGTGATAAAGCAACATTTTGTGAGAGGCTCCAACTTTTTGGCACAATATTTTGAAAAGCCTGTGATTAACGCTCGAGATCGAACAGAATTTACAGTTTGAACCGTAATATTCATTGCTGACTTTAGCCTTTGTGGAAGAGTTCGTGATGCCAATGCATGTAGATGTAGTAGGCAGTGCATAACGAAACCTTGTGGAGCTACCGCTAGGATCAAATCTCCAAAACCAGAGTTTTTCCTAACATGGAAGTTGCACCATATGTGCATATAAATCCCCACTTTCCCTACCAATTGCATACCTAGGGTGGGAAACAATTTAGGAGTTGTTAATTTTTATGATTATTTCAAATCTCTTTTGCATGCTTCAGATTTAGTTAGTGAAATTTCTTGGTGTTTGAATAATGCTATCGACCCTTTTCTTGACTCCCCATTTGAAATGAGAGAACTAAATTTGTTTTTGAAAACTGCTAAGCCCAATAAGTCTCCTGGAATAGACAGATTCAGTTATGAATTTTATAAAAATGCTCCTGATAATTTTTTATGTGAAATTTTGTCATTATTTAAATTCTTGACTCCTTTCGGAGCTCTCTTATAATACCGTTATTCAAAAAGGGTGATATGAATATTGTTTCAAACTACAGATGGTTACCGCTTATCGACACTATACAAAATCTTTACGGAATTGTTACTCAATCATATTAACAGCTGGTTGGACTTTAATGGTATCCTTAATGAATACCAAGCTGGGTTCCGCAAAGATTATTCCACAATTGATAGTTTATTCAATTTAACCAATATTGTGAGTTTGGGTTTTAATCGGATTAGAAAAACTTTTGCATTTTTTGTTGACTTTTCTTCGGCCTTTGATATTATCCCACGTAATTCGTTATTTTATAAACTTTGTTGTTTGGGTCTTTCAAGTAAAATGGTGTCCGTTTTGAAGAAATTGTATGACAATACGACTAGCAGAGTTTGGAATGGCAATTCGCTTTCTGATTCTTTCACAGTCTCTCAGGGTGTTCAGCAGGGATGTTTATGTCCAGTTTTGTTTTCGCTGTATCTTCACGACCATCTACCTGGCGGTATTACTGCAGCTGGCACCATTGTAAAGACCCTTTTATATGCTGACGACAATGTTCTATCGTCGGATTCTCCTGAGGTATTACAGAACATTATTGACTCGTTATACATATACTGTTAGATGTGGGGTCTGCGGATAAATTTCGATAAGTCCAAAATAATGATATTTAGAACAGGTACGAGATATAGTAATAGACTTACTCGGAAATATGGCGACAATCTGATAGAGGTAGTGAACGAATACAAGTATCTGGTGTAATCTTAACATACAACCTGTCTTTCAAAAAAACATCTTGAGGATAAACATACCACGTCGAAAATGGCAATTAATTCCACTTGGTTAAGCTATATCCACCATCCGAAAATCAATCTTTCGAATAAAATTAAAATTTCCATGTTTTATGGAGCTCAGATATGGGGATTTCTTAGATTTGATGAGGTTGAAAAATTGTTAAGATATTTCCTTCCCATGAATACTCCCAATTATATGCTACATATTGAAACTGGTTTGTCTTCATTATATTTGGAAACTTTAAACTTACATTTTAATTATATTAGGAAAGTTCCGAATCTTTCCACGAACGCTTACTGGCTTAGTCATTGGTGTGTCCTATGTACCGAAATTGGGTTTACATTAGACATGGAGGTTTGGGGTAACAAGATAAGGTAGTACCACGATCTTATAGTTGATAAATTAAAATCTTCTGAATACGATAAATTTGTAGCTAGCGCAAGAAACAATCGTTTTGGTCTTCATGATATGTATCCTTTATTAAAATATGATATCCCACCGTATTTCCGAGACGGAAACTCGGCTTACCTCGTAAGCTTAATTATGAAAGTTAGGGGTGGCCTATTATAATGAAGTGGAAAACACAAATAATTTAATAGGCAGATGTCCAATTTTTTCGGGGCACCGTTTCTCCTTTTTTGGAAAAAGAATTCTTAAAAATGAAGAAGTTTTGAATGTATTGAACGGTGAGAATTATATGTTCTTATACAAACTTGTATCAGATTGTTTAAAATATAGAAAATTAATTACTTCTGAATTTCGATAGTTAAAAACACACAATACTATGTAATAATAATTTTGCAACTATTATTTTAACTATAACTAGCAGATTCCAGTCCTCGAAATTCGAGTGCAAATTCTAGGAAATTTTATTTTTTCATTAAATAAAGGCCCTAAAGCTATGCTATCCAATTATAGCCAATTCCCAAATCAACACAAAAAAACAAACTCAGTTTTATTACAAACACATTAACAAATTATTAAACACACACATAGAATATGTATCATTTTATGTATGTGTTAGTAGCAATTTTAAATGCAATTTATTCAAAATAAAGTGAAAAATTTAAAAATCTGTAAATCTGCAAAACGGCTAAAAAGGAATACCTTTCAAATAATATACGTTTGGTCCAAATCGGGATAAAACGGTTGAACAAAACATCGGTCACAAGAAATCTAGCCTATTAATAAGTATTATAGATTTAAAAATTTTTATTGTTGCCAATTAGACACACAACATTTAATGTTATGTCTTCCTACGATTTAATCATTGAAAAATTTTTGTTACTGTAATTTTTAGTATTTTATATATCAAAAATCAATAAGTCTAATCTAATTTAAAAATCTACCAATCGAGAGATTTTCTGTAAAAAACTCATCAATTAACTGGTAAACCTTTGAAGCTTTTGAGGTAGCTAAAAGCGGACGACAGAACAAAAATTCTTTAATGTCTGTTTCTGTGACATGTCTAGCAAAAGTCACAAATTGGCTGCATTGAGCTACATCAGTACTTTCATCCAGTTTTAGGCCGAAATGCATAGGTGTTTTTTTTAGTTCTTCGAAAATATCCGATGACAAAATACAAAATATCCGATGACATTTCCACGACCCGATTTCTGATTATGCCGTTTGAAAGTGGTAGTTTAGCGTTGCTTTCCGAGAACAGCTTCAACCATTTCAAGCGCACATGGCTTGATTAGTGTTTCAGCAATGGTATGAGACTTTTTATTCTTTGCAATAATGTATGCCACTATATATCTTGCTTCACCAAGTGGCTTTTGAGTAGACACAAAACCTAACCGGGGTAAAGTTAATAAAGCTTGAAACCGCGATTTCTTTTGTTTGAGCAACTCAATCGAGTCTCCACTATTATTTGCACAAAATTTTTGATCACAATAAGCATTGAGGTTTTTCAGTTTCATCCTGATCTATCCGTAAACCCAAACGTAACGTAAACCCAAATTTAACATTTTCTTCACTATATTTGTGTTTTTTGACATTTTAACTTAAATTTTAAATAAGCTTTTATGATGTAACCAACCGACATCTTATTTCGAACTAAACTACACGTACTAGGAATACAACACATGTTTTGTATATTTTCCAAGCCTACTAGGTTTAAAAAAATCAAATTTAAAAACGATTATATTTGACTATATACAGTTACCGACAATACAATAAATTCAATACCAATTGGTAAAGCGTGGGTTAGACGTCCAATAAATTCAGAATTTATTCCCCGCTATACAACAAAAACTTTCAAGCATGGTGGTGGAAACATTATGGTCTGGGGATATTTTTCTTTGTATGGATATCTTTTGTATTCAAGAAAATATGAATAATTATCTCTATGTACACATCCTCGAAAATATCATGATGCCATATGTTGAATGGAATATGCCCTTAAAATGGCAATTTCAGCAAGACAACGATCCAAAGCACACTTCAGGTCTCGCTAAAAAAAATGGTTTGCAGATAAAAAAAAAATCGATGTAATGGAATGGCCCTCCCAATCTCCGTATTTAAATCCAATAGATAATCGCCGGAAAATAGTAAAGGACAAGCTGGGAGCTGGAAAATGTAAAAGCAAGACAGAACTTTGGGAGAAAATACAAAAATATGGTACCTGATACCGCGAAAATGGAAAATGAAAAATGGAAATTGAAAAATGGAAAATGCAAAATGGAAAATGAAAATTGAAAAATGGAAACTGTAAAATGGAAAATGAAAAATTAAAAACGGAAAATGGAAAATGGAAAATGGAAAATGAAAAATTAAAAATGGAAAATGGAAATTGAAAAATGAAAAATTGAAAATGAAAATTTAAATATGAAAAATGTTAAATGGAAAATGAAAATTGAAAAATGGAAAATGAGAATTGAAAAATAGAAAATGGAAAATGAAAATATAAAAATGAAAAATGGAAAATGCAAATTGAAAAATGAAAAACGGCAAATGGAAACATGAAAATTGAAAAATGAAAAGTTAAGAATTAAAAATTAAAAAACGAAAATGAAATATAAAAAATGAAATATGGAAAATGAAAATTGAGAAATGAAAAATGGAAAATGAAAATTGAAAAATTAAAAATGGAAAGTGGAATATGAATAACGAAAATTAAAAAATGAAAGATGAAAAATTAAAAAATGGAAAATGGAAAATGAAAGTTGAAAAATGGAACATGAAAAATTAAGATTGAAAAATGAGTAATGAAAGATGAAAAATGAATAATGAATAACGAAAAATTAAAAATTAAAAATTAAAAATTTAAAATTAAAAATTAAAAATTAAAAATTAAAAATTAAAAATTAAAAATTAAAAATTTATAATTAAAAATTAAAAATTAAAAATTAAAAATTAAAAATGAAAAATTAAAAATTAAAAATTAAAAATTAAAAATTAAAAATTAAAAATTAAAAATTAAAAATTAAAAATTAAAAATTAAAAATTAAAAATTAAAAATTAAAAATTAAAAATTAAAAATTAAAAATTAAAAATTAAAAATTAAAAATTAAAAATTAAAAATTAAAAATTAAAAATTAAAAATTAAAAATTAAAAATTAAAAATTAAAAATTAAAAATTAAAAATTAAAAATTAAAAATTAAAAATTAAAAATTGAAAATTAAAAATTAAAAATTAAAAATTAAGAATTAAAAATTAAAAAATTAAAAATTAAAAAATTAAAAATTAGAAATTAAAAATTAAAGATTAAAAATTAAAAATTAAAATTTAAAAATTAACAATTAAAAATTAAAAATTAAAAATTAAAAATAAAAAATTATAAATTATAAATTATAAATTATAAATTATAAATTATAAATTATAATTTATAAATTATAAATTATAAATTATAATTTATAAATTATAAATTATAAATTATAAATTATAAATTATAAATTATAAATTATAAATTATAAATTATAAATTATAAATTATAAATTATAAATTATAAATTATAAATTATAAATTATAAATTATAAATTATAAATTATAAATTATAAATTATAAATTATAAATTATAAATTATAAATTATAAATTATAAATTATAAATTATAAATTATAAATTATAAATTATAAATTATAAATTATAAATTATAAATTATAAATTATAAATTATAAATTATAAATTATAAATTATAAATTATAAATTATAAATTATAAATTATAAATTATAAATTATAAATTATAAATTATAAATTATAAATTATAAATTATAAATTATAAATTATAAATTATAAATTATAAATTATAAATTATAAATTATAAATTATAAATTATAAATTATAAATTATAAATTATAAATTATAAATTATAAATTATAAATTATAAATTATAAATTATAAATTATAAATTATAAATTATAAATTATAAATTATAAATTATAAATTATAAATTATAAATTATAAATTATAAATTATAAATTATAAATTATAAATTATAAATTATAAATTATAAATTATAAATTATAAATTATAAATTATAAATTATAAATTATAAATTATAAATTATAAATTATAAATTATAAATTATAAATTATAAATTATAAATTATAAATTATAAATTATAAATTATAAATTAAAAATTCAAAATTAAAAATTAAGAATCAAAAATTAAAAATTAAAACTTAAAAATTAAAAATTAAAAATTAGAAATTAAAAATTGGAAATTCAAAATTAAAAATTATGAATTAAAAATTAGAAATTAAAAATTAAAAATTAAAAATTAAAAACTAAAAATTAAAAATTAAAAATTAAATATTTAAAGTTTAAATTTCTATATTTAGTTTCTTACATGTATTATATGTATTTTTTTTTTGTATTATATGTAATGCAGACAAAAATAAAAAATAATTCAGATAAAAATATTGTAAAATTAGCTTATTTTTAATAATAATAATTTTTAGCCAAGAATCATTTGAATTTTGGTATTCGGAATTAATGCTTCAGTATTGGCAAAAGTTTAAAAGTTGTAGCCGTACTCGACATTGGGTGAATATACAGTTTAAGACTCAGGTGGAGGGTATCAAAAAATTCGGCACAGCCGAATTTAACACTCTTACTTGTTTTTTTTTAATTTTTTGCTCTTTGCTATAAGTTTTGTAAAATTTGTGTACATATCATTAGCAATAATATTAAAAAAAATTTTTTTTTTAATTTTCAAATTAAAGTGTACAGATTTTTAACTGTAACTAAATTCATATGTTGTGATTCTATTATATTGTCGGTCACTGTATAAGTAACTATAAATAAATTTTCCACTTTTCAAAGGTTTCAGAAAATCAAAATTAACAACGACTTTTTTTTTTTGAATATTTTGCATTTTCAAAGCCTACTAAATAGGTTAAAAAAAATACAATTTAACAACGAATTTATTTGAATAAATAATAAACACATTTTGCAGCTTTTAAAAGCTTATGAAAATTTAAATTTACAACTTAATTTTAATATATTCATTGATAAGTCTAAAATTTTTTAATCCCACACTAGGTTTCAAAATAATAACTTTTCATACTTATTTTTTTTCGTAATTACCTATTATTTTTATTAATATGTTATACTAGTACCTCCCTGAAGACATATTCACGCATCCCCTGGGAAGGTACACCTCACTGGTTAAAAACGCCTGCTCTAAACTGACCCTAAGGTTTTACAAAAATAAAATATCGAAATATCGAAGAGATATTTGTAAAAGGATTTTGATAAAACTTGTTGATAATATTTTAATTGTTCTACAAAATAATATTCTGTTCCTCATTTCTGGAATTAATCCCTTAGTACCCTTGGGGTCACCATTATGAAAATCGATAGATATTTTTCATATAAACGACTGTTACCCTAATTAATTGACACGAAGGAGACCTAAAATGTTTAAAAATTTATAAATTTTTTCGGAAGTTGGACTTTATTCATAATGGAATAATAAAATTTTGAAATCTTAATAAGAAAAAAATGTAGCCACTTCCTAGAAGTGGAATAGTAATATAAACGAATAACTATTACAACATTTAAAGCATTATACATAACCAACAGAGGGTCCAATAAAATATTGCATCTAATTTAAAACACGTCAATTATAAAAAAAAAGACATTCAAATAAACCAGCAAAAACTAGGCTCACTTAGTCATATTGGACGTTTAAGAGATACATATGTACCATAGTTGCCACGGTTAGAGATTTTTACACTGAAAGCTGAACGGCAACACTGTTTACTACACATACCGTTGAGAAGTTGGCCTGTTTATGTGTTATATAAAAAAGTTAAATCCATTTGTAATGAATGCAAATGAAGAATACGTTTGATGACATGTTTGCGGTTAAAAAGAGAAAACTTAAAACTCGAAATGTTGGTAATTCTTTTAAATAAAAATGTCCCGATAGCCTTCTTTAGATACGAGTAGTTTCCACGAATATCCTGGGTTAAACTTCGAATTAGCTTGAGATAACGACATAAACTTTTCCAATGTTCTACTTATTAAGGCACAGTAAAGAAAAATTCATTCAATAAAATTGAGCAAATATCATTCAATTATATTGTATTTGTTTTAATAATTCATTATTCAAAAGAATTCATTTTTTTTTAATGATTTGTAAATAAACAATGTTTTTTGTGTTTGCCATGCTTTTTTTTGATAAAGGTGGGGTGGAGGGCTGTTCGAATTGAATACGAAAGTGTGTATAAATTTGTTTTGTTGTGCTCTGTTTTTATCGGCATTTTTGGAGCATATTATTATACTCTCGCTCTTTGTGTTAATGAGAAAAAAAAACAATGAGAGAAAAGCGTCTCAGCAATGCAGTAATGACAACACTTAAAAAATAAAAAGGCTCTATAGAGTAAAACGCTAAACAAATAAATGTGTTTTAATTATTTGTGTCATAACTTATTTTGGGTCCTTACGTAGTTTCCTACAAAATTATGAAAATTATATCTTATACCTACCACTCATTGGTCGGGGTGTAATAAGTTTGTGCTGTAGTAAATAACTTAATCTAAACATTTTATTATGCTGATCGCCTCAGAATCAGTTTTTAAAATTTACTATTGTTCAGATTTATCCTTAGTGTCTTAAAATAAACAGTGTAGGATCATTCGCATTTAAAGCTTTATGTTTAAAAATACCATTAAAAATCATTCTACTTTAAAATTAACATCTTACTAACTCCACTTTTAATAAAGGCACCTATTAAAAGTTGTGTAGCAAAGTTAAAAGCTATCGTCCCTAAATGCATCAGTTTGTAAAGATTTATACATCTTTTAAACGAGCGACTAACCTCATATATTTTGAAAAAATAAAACGCCAAAAAACTATCAAAAATCACGTAAACTAAACTGAATGAAACTCAATTGACATTGGTACTATTTGTAGTGTTGCCACTTTATGATAATTATGTAAAATTGGGACAGTATAAGAATATCTTGGAAATATCTAGGAAAGTTGAGATCTAACCAACTTTGGTCCTTTGGCACTTACCCGTAAGTTATGGCCTGGACCGGCTATTATTTTTTTTAATTTTATTAATGTTATGTTTAGTCCCCTAAAGTTAGAAAAATTGTTGTATAAAATATTTATATTAAAAGTTAGTTCAAACAAAGTGACTTTTTAATTAAAAAATTCATATTTTCTTTGAACCTATAAGATTTATTAGTATTTGATGATTCTTTTTATCTATAATATTAATTGGCTAAGTGATGTCTTGTTACCGATGTTTTGTTCTACCATTTTATACCGATTTTGACCTAACGTACATTATGTGAAAGGTATTTCTTTTTAGCTGTTCACCAGATTTACAGATTTTTTAATTTGTCCTTTATTTTGAGTAAATTGCATTTAAAGTTGCTACTAACACATACATAAAATTATACATATGCTATGTGTGTGTTTATAAAATTTGGTAATATGTTTGTTAATGAGTTTGTTATCTACATTCACAATAATAAACCAAAAATGTATTGGTTTGCGAATGCTAAATTGAGAAATGAAATTGCCTAGAAATTGCACTCGAATTTCTAGGGCTGGAATCTGCTAGTATTAATTAAAAAGTGTTAATTTTAAAATACAAAAATATCATTTTCTGACTGATCTTCAGGCCATACTATTGTTTTTATAAGTAAAATTTTTATTATTGAAGTGAATTTTATAATTTGCACAACATGAAGCATAAGGGTTTTATTATAAATTTTTATACGCAACCCTCCATCTTAAATACAATGAAAATATACAGTGGCTCAGTAAAGTAGTCGGACAACCATTAAAACTATATTGACTTTTATATTTTGCATATTAAGATAATTGTAAGGATCAAAGTTATTATTGTTTTTTATGTTATGTTATTGCCGTTTAAAAAACAAAAACAATAAAAATACCTTGTTTTTTTTTTATTTTAATAAAAATTTTGCTAAGCGTAAAATTAAGGTTCAAATTAGTAGTCGGACAGACTTGTGTTTATTGTAAAACAAACTCGGGTAATCCCCGCTCTATTATGCAGCTTGAATTTGGCGACATTACTAAAAACTGCAATGTCCATAAAAGTTAAAATTCATATATACATATATATTCTTTTAAATAAAATTTGTGAAAATGTTAAAATCGAAGTTATACATATCGGAAGAAACCAGAAAATTTATTGTAAAAAACTTTGAAGAAGGAAAATCGGTCCGAGATGTAGGGGATTTAGTTGAAAAACGAAATCAACAGGCCATCATGTAATGAAAAGGTAAAAAGAATCACAAACTGTGACCAAAATTGTTTAAAAGCTTGGACGAACGAGATTGGGATTGGATGAATGGTTAATATAATCCTAAAGTTAGTGCTCCAAAATTAGCTAATGAAATTTCTCAACGCATAAATATGAACTGTTACCCAGAAACAGTAAGATTGTTGCTGTAATTATGCTTATAATGGTAGAGGCGCTCGGAAGAAACCATACATTATTAGTGTTAATAGGATTAAATGCACAAGTTTTGCAAAAAAAAAAAAAAAAAAAGTACAAATGGCAATGGATATTTTATTTTGGAATAAAGTTCTATTCACAGACAAAAGTTTATATAATTTATTCGGGTCAGACGGTCAGTATTAGTTTGGGGTTGCATATCCGTTTCTAGAGTTGGATAGAGTTAATAGATGTCATTATGAACCAAACTAAATATATATTCCTTCAAATACTGACTATAAACGACACATTTCAGTTCTACCAGGATAATGATCCGAAACATAAAGCATGTGGCTGTTGTAAAATTGTCCACATGTACTCGAAACTCTAGCACAGTCCCCAGACATTAATGTTATCGAGCATTTATGGGAATATTTAGAAAAACAGCTACAAAAATACACGATTTCTAAAAAAACTCGAAAAGGCTATAAAGGACGAATAGGCGAAACAATGCTGAGGAGATTGGAAGTAGTTATCAAAGGCAAATGCCTTCCTACTAAGTATTAACTATTGTTATCAATAGTTTAAGAGAGATCTGTTCAAAGTGTCCAACTAAATTTATATATATATTTTTTTTTTTTGCTTTTAAAATTATAATTATTGTTTGTTGTTATAAAACAAAAATGTTTTTAACACTTTTTTGAATATGAAAAATATTAAAGTCAATATAATTTATATTTTGTCCGACTACTTTATTGAGCCACTTTATAAAGTGTATACATGTTTTTATTTTAATATTCATATACTCCAAACGAACATTTGCAAAAAAGTATGGTTATTTAATAGTATGATTGTTTAACAACCAATTCAGTGCTTTTTTTTTTAAAAAGGCGACTTCATTCAGCCTTAAATTTTTATCTCCTCTTTATTTTTAATATAATTCTTGTACCTGGACACATCCTTGATTCCCAAAATAAAATAAATTTTTAAGTAAAATTTAAAAAGTCTACATATTTGATTAACCAGGTGCTCGTTATATTCTTTAAAAAACAACAACAAAAATTTGTAAAAATATTTTTATAACATACTAGCTGTTTTTACACGGTCTTGCCCGGGATCCAAAGGCATTTGACTAGAAAAATGCGTTACTGTGATTACCAGGCGTTTTAAGTTCTGATTCCTTTGAGTTGCAAACGATTCCGTTATATTTGATATTTACAAAATAAATAAAGTTAAAAAAAAAAAATAATAAACCGGTTTCACAGCTTATTTTTGAAGTATTTTTGTTGTAGCGTCTTATAAAAAAAAAAATGAATTAAGTCCCCAAACTTCTAAATTAAAAAATGAAAAAAATTAAAATTGAAATAAAAAATTAATTTACTACCCAAAAAACATAAAAATTGGGGAATTTTTTCATCATGAACAAATTCTCCAAACCCATACAAATTTTTGGGGAGAAAGTAAATTTTTTTTGGGGAATTTGTTCACTAGGGACTAAGTACTCAGCGCCTGCTTATCATTACAACTAACTATGTTTATGCACTTTTGAGTGTATTATGTATAGAAGTTACGAATTTTAGTTATTCTAGAGCTTTGGAATATGCAACATTTCTGGTTTTTCCTTCTGGTGCATATACGAAAAGATTGTGTTGGCTCCCAATTCTGGAGCAGGCTACATATAATTTTCTATGAGAATAACACGGAGACTCTAAGTTGATACCTGCTACCGTAAGAGATTGTACTCTTATATACGTTATATTAAGAAAAACTTTTTGTACCATCTCTTGCAATGAAGGAACCAAATTACAAAAGTTTTCTGGGGGGGATATTAGAGTCGTTTCAGGAGTTTCACATTCCCTCGACGTTCTTTCTAGACATACTTGAGTAGATTCAGGCATTTCCGCTCTTCTTAACAAAGCTTGTCTTGATCTTTGGGCTTAAAGACGTTGTTGGGTTTGCTCAGGTGTTTCAGCATTTCTCGGCTCAGTTTGTCTAACTCGTTGAGACTCAATACGAATTTGGGTCTGATCGGTGGTCTCTAGAATTCTGTTTAGCCTAAGCCTTTTTGCATTTAAGGTAGTACAGCCTATATAACTACGCTTTAAGGAGGCATGGTTCAATTAAAATAACTAAATTTATCAAAAATGTTTCGTGGATATATGCGCTGTCTGCTTTCATGTGCAAGTCACAATTGCAAATTGTTCTTTTTCCACCTTTACAACTCAGTTATATACTGAAAAAGACGAAATTGAAATATTTGTAATAGGTTGCTTTCCAATGTAGCAAAAAGGCGAGTTGGAAATACATGTAATATATTGTTTTCTAATGTGGTTAAAAACGCGAGATGGAAATATTTGTATGATGTAACCTCATATGAGTAATCCTACAGCGGTAGTCAACCTGTATCTGTTCATCCACGAAATAAATCTTAAATCATTTTGGGGTGTTACAACTCATATAGTAAAAAAGGAAACACGAAAATATTTGTAACAGGTTGATTTACAATATTTATTTCATAATGGTGTAAACTCAAGAGAAGTAAGTAACGAGATTTATACACAAAGTTTTAGTAAAGTCCATTGAAAAATTAAAATATGTATAACAAACACTAAAAGCGTATATAGAAAATTAAAAAAGTGGGCGAGGCCAATAAAAATATATGACGACCTGCCTGGGAAATGAGAATAATGTGCAGAACATTCGAGCGGAACTCGTTAAAAAATTTAAAAATGCGGGTGCAAAGGTATGAGAGCCGGTACAAAGTATATGGCGAACTTCCCTGGAGTACAGACATTGTGTGTACCAAATTTCAGAGAAATCCGTTAAAAAAATAATTTGTATAGCGAACAAATATACCAAAAACAGAAAATGAATTGTATATAAAAAGTGGGCGTAAAAGTAAGCGTGGCCGGTAAGAACCATATGGCGATCTTCCCTGGAGTACAGAGATCATGTATACCGAATTTCAGAGAAATCCGTTGAAAAATAAAAATTTGTATAGCGGTCAAACAAACAAACAACCAAACAGAAAATGAATTATATGTATATAGATTTTAATATACATATAATTCATATTCTTAAAAAATAAAAAACGTTTACAAAACATTTAATTTAATGAAAATATTCTATCCCTTTGCTTTTATCACAGAACTCATTCTTGAGGGCATCGAATTGAACAAGTTTCGGGTCACCTCTTTGTTGATATTATACCACTCTTCCTGAAGTACACGTTTTAAGTATTCCTTGGTTCTTATTTCATGTTTTCTCACTTGACGATCCAAATGCTTTCAGAGATGCTCAATCGGATTCATGTCCGGTATTGTGGAGGTGATTTGAGCGGTTTTTTGACATTATATAGTAACCACTCCTTCACAATAAGTGCGGTGTGCTTTGGGTCGTTGTCATGTTGGAAGATATACGATTCTTCGAGATCCATTTTCTGTCCCGTAAATTAGTTTTCAAAATGTCCAAACATGTACATATATCGGTTTATTATAGTATCGATAAATACTAAATTTCCTACGCCATATGCGGACTACACCCCAGACAATCACAGACTCACCACCGTGCTTTACAGTGGAAAACCTCCAAACCTTTTCACGTCCATCTGGTCCATGGATGTTGAATTCACTTTCGCCATAAAAATTACAGTATTCGAGAAAGTTTCACTGTGTTTTGCATGCTCTTAAAAATTTAAGCGCTTTTGGCGATTTAGTCTTATTTATGTACGCTTTTTTCTAATATTTCGGCGTTGATATCTTGCATTATATAGCACACGACGGACAGTCTGGGGGTTGTAAGTCTTACCAGTCTCGATTGCTATTTCAGACTGTATTTTCGGAGCACTTCATTTCGGAATTTTCTTAATTTCTCGTATGATTATTCGATTTTCTTGTTCCGTAAACTTACGTGGACGTCCAGATCTAGCCTTGTTTCTTGTATTTCATTGATAGACGGATAGATTTATTTTCTTGAAAGTACTTAATGATTAGTCTTTCATATCTTGTGAAACTTTACTCGTTTCGCCATTATATTAATTTGGTATTGATTTTTGTTGTAATATTATTTATTTACTTTTTTTAAAGTGATGTTTATTTGAGTTTTTTTATTAAATGCACAAAAATAATATAAAAAACACGTGTTGTAAATACTGATCTAACTAAAAATTTTAAATTCGGCAGTTGTATACTTACTTTTGTGACGTTAATTTGATTGTTGTATAAAAAGTGCAGCCTATTATTTTTGAACTCTTAGTTAAAGAACAGATGTTAAGCAACAAACAGGGTGTAGAAATAAATCACATTTTTTTTAAAATTAATCAAATAAAACAAATAAAACGCCATTTAGTGTATACTTATTGATGTGATTAACTGTATATATGTTTTTTGCATTAAAAGGGATTTTGGAAAAAAAATATGAACTACAACTGTTCAAATTTAAATTTAACTGATGGCAGCACTACAACTATTTTGCGTTGTTGTTTTTGCTGCCTGACGTTTAAAAATCTACTCATTTGTTATTTTTATGCGCTCTCTGTGCATCTTAAAAATATCTCTTTATATTTTTTGTTGTTTTGTTTTTCTTTTGATTTTGCAAACATATTTTTTTTGTTGATATTTGTTTGTTTTTTTTTTTTTTCTTTCAATTTTCTTGTGGTAATATTTTAACGATTTTTCCTGTTTCTGTAATTTTTTTTTAAAATATTTTTCTCTTAATCAAAAAAGAAAAACAAATTGTAACTGCTGATGACAATGGTGATGTTGATAATAGAGGAGTTGCATTGTACGCAATTAGTGGCGTAATTGAGGCGATTTTGTTGTATAGTACATACAACAAACATACATACATTCATACATACCCACTGATAAACCAATTTCTTCAGCGATTTGTGTCCATATTTTTAGTTTAGCTTCAACATTTTTATAATCCGGATGGTGGGTATTATAGACAATGCCATGTTTTTTAACAATTTCAATAAAATCGGTGGTATTATCGGAAGTCGTTGACGATTCACTAATACCGCCGCGCTGCGTTCTCATTAATTTCATTATGTTACTTATGGAATTTATATCTTCAGAGCCCATGAAAACTTTTGATTTGATTTTCTTCGTTCTAGAATACTTAAAGTGAAAATTTCAATACATATGTATATTACATTGATTAAATAGAAGCGATGAAACCACGACAAGAAGAGCAGGAGAGCAAACGAAACAAAATAAAAAAAAAAACACAAAAAAACTGCTGTTTTCGTTGTTGCCGTTTAGTCCGCGCACAAAAAGAGTTTTGTTGTTGTTGTAGGTTTGTGTGTGTTTCGCGCGATACCGACGACGATGCGTTATGGTATAGATGATGCGACCGCTCCGACAAATGTTGGACACTTGAATGAGACGATTATAGATATGCGAACTAACCAACAACCACCGCTTGACAAATGTAGTACATACAGTCAACAACAGCAGCAGCTGCAGCAGCACTACCACCACCACCACCACCAGTAACAACAACAACAAAGACGACGCAACGTTAGCAACGACGACAGGAAAAAAGAACAAACACACAGACACACGTACACACTCAATATTATGAAGAACCACCAATATTAACTGCCACCAATGACTGACTGACTGACTGTCTATATATGTATGTCTGTATATATTCCCGATGAGAGGAGAACAACAACGGCTGGCTGAAGCGTCAGCACCAAAAAGTCGCAGCTACAGCAACCGCGTTAACAAATCGTTAGTGTAGTTTTGTTTTTAATGGTTTAGTTTATTTTTATTTTTTATTTTTAAATTTTATTCATCTTCTAGTCGGTCTGTTTAGTTCTGTTTGTTGTTGTTTTGTTATTCATCAACAGGCCGCATTAACATGTTAATGAAACAACTACAGCAACCCAAAACATTAAAAACAGAACGGATAACCGACTCTATATCCAGCAATTAGGACTGTTTCGCCTAAACTTTGAGCCAAGAACCATATAAAATATTATACGGTCCTCGTTAGAGCGTCGGCCTGTGATTTTTGCAAGGAAAGTTGTAACACTATATACGTACACACCACATACTCGTACATACCCAGAGAGCGGCGGTTTAATATAGCACATCATGAGTATCAACATCATCATTATCATCATCTTCATTATCATACCATGCAGCTTTAGCAGCGGCAGCTGTTACAAACACCAGCATTTAAGGCAACATTAGGCATTTATTCTGCCTCTGACCCCACCATCAGCTATATCCCTAACTACTATTTGTCAAGGTGTAGGTATCCAATACAACAACAACGGCAACAACAACACCAACGACAACAACAACACTAGCAACACAAATTCGCTCAACGTAGGCAAGTCAAGTATTATACGAGTACTTGTACGTAAAAGATGTAGTACGAGCAGTGGAGGATAATGTTTGACAATCTCTTTCTCTATGTTTATTAAAGTATATAACACAGTACTGTTATAAATGTATAACGTCGTAAATACCTGACTAGTGGATATACACGTTCGTCCTAAACGGCCTTCTCCATAAATCTCAATATATCTATTAACATTTAAGAAACATCACCACTCAAAAGAGCGTACTAGTTCGTAGTTGAAAGCTTAAGATCGAACAGCTTTAAGTCCTTATTCCAGATGGATCGTCCAGCATATTGTTAACTAAGTTTAGTTAAAATTAATGAATTTAAACAGAGATATTGTTTTTTTTTTTCCATATACCACACTGGGATTAGGGTGTAATAAGTTTGTGCTGATGTTTGTAGCTACAAAAAGTACTTTACCGGAACCCACATTTTACATACCGATCGGCTCAAAGTTGATTTGGCGATGTCCGTCCGTCCGTCTGTCTGTCTGTCTATCTCTCTGTGTGTCCAAAACATTGTAATCAAATTACAGATCGCAATTATAAATATGTTTGGGTAAAATTTCATTTACAGTAGTTGCCAATACGTTGGAAACTTTGACAAAACTCTATGCCTATTTTGTTTTTTATAATATCGCGTTAACTCCTAAAATTATGTATTTTTATTTGCGAAATCACTTTTTGGTGTGTTCGAAAGGTAATAAATTTGTTAAAAAAATTTAAAAAAAAAAATAGATAAATGAAAAAAATTATTTTTTTAGTGATGACAAAACAATGGAAACTTTTAAACTTCTGTACCAGAGTTGATTTACAAAATAAAAATAGAAGATGGTATAAAAGGAAATTTACGAGTGTGAAATCTAACCGTTATTCAATATATTTATAGTTTCCGACGTTTTCTTTCCACTGTTTCTTAAACACAATACACTTTTTCAATATTTTATTCTAATATTATAAAATAATGGCCAGAATAAAGTTTTGCGAAGAGTTAAATACCAGAATAACAGATGTTTTTATTGCTAGCCTCAAACAAAACAAAATTTGTGTGAAATATTCTATGAATAAATCCATAATTTAAAAAATTATCAAGAAATATCGTGAAAGAGGTACCGTGACGACTCAACATATAGGCGCAGGCCCCGTAAAACGAGTCAAGAGAGTTTAAAAATATCCGAATAAGCTACCTAAAGAGACCATTAACAACCTGAAACTGAAAATATGTGCTTGAACTGTTTCCCGACGTGCAATTGATGCTGATCTTGGTGGTTATCGTCCCGTGATGAAACTACTGATATCAGAGAAAAATCGTCCGGCTAGCATACATACATTTTGTTAAAGAACACATGAACTGGCCAAGAGGCAATTGGAATACTGTTCTCTTTTCAGATGAGTCCAAGTTTATTTTAAGAGTCTATGATGGAAGAACGTTTATACGACGATCAAGGGAAATAGAGTAGATCCAAAATATACAAATAAAACTGTTATTGTCCTTATTGTACAATGACGAAATCATTTCTGGTGATTTCAATGGTAACTTGCTAGTTGATAAGTCACTTTCAGAGCCCATGCAAACGCTCGGTCTTTTGCCTGTTAATACGATCGTTCCAACCCATTATCCAAGTGGCTCGAACAGTTTACTTGATGTATTCTTTACTAATCATAAAAGCAAAATACTGCTTTACGATCAATTTTCTGCCCCTGTTTTTTCGAAGCATGACTTAATTTTTATGATATATCATACCTATGTTAACAGTGAAGATGTACATTACACTTATAGAGATTTTCGTGGCATTGACTATACAGCGTTAAACCAGCGTATTGATTGCGTTCATTGGGATTCAATTTATGGTCTTGAGAATGTGAATGATCAAATTGCTTTCATTCAAAATAACCTTCTCACAATATTTTATGAAATTGTGCCTGAAAAAACAAGAACACTTAAACCTATACAGCCTCCTTGGTTTACTTCAATTATAAAACGTTTAATTGATAAACGAGATTTGGCATATAAACGTTGCACAGTGGCGCCCGTAGAGCAAACGAGGTTGCAAAAATCAAAATTTTCATGTGCGCCGACGAAGTTTTGAATAAACCCATGTAAAAGTGCTATTACATGATGTGTTTTTTTACATATGTACTGTCAAATTTTCCCACAACAAAAGTTGTACACATCGTGTGATACATATGAAACATTGTTTATGTACAATACATGAGGAAAGTCACAAGTACATTTTTCAATTAGAACAGGTTCTATTTTTGCATGACAAACGTATGAAAATACAACACTGCTTGTGGCGAAAGAAAAACAGAGTAAATTACAAATTAAATCAGCTGTTGTTTACATTTAGAGGTTATGTCATACGGAAATACATATGCACGTGTGATAGCAAAAATTATGAATCGTATGTAAAAGACAATTTTGACAGACATGAGGAAATTCATATGGATAAAAAAAGTGACAGTACATATGTAAAAAACACATCGTGTAATAGCACCTTTATATGAAACTTTTCAACGATTTCAAATATGCTACTCTTAATAATATCACATTTTTAGTTTAGAAGATATAACCGTTCAAAGTTGACCGACTTTCGGTTTTCAAAAAAACACACAATTTTTAGTCAATTTGTTGCGATTTCAGGTGTAATATCACGAAAAATAGGTAACGAATCGCCTTATTTTTTGTTTGTATTGATTGATGTATTTACTAAATGTATAATGATAAAAAAAAATTAACTGTTTGCTTTGTGTTTCTCCTGGTAAATCACTATTTAAAAACTATCCGTTTTTTCACTATTTTTCTATATTTGCCATATTTGCAAAACATGTTCTTTGATTATTTCTTTATATAATTCAAAAGGTAAAAAAGGTTAGAAAGACATGGTTTTGACTGACAGTAGTTTGATCTAATAGTTTGAAAATTGCATTTTAAGTCGGTTGTCTACCTGTGAGCCTCTGCCAAAGTCTACTCCCAATATTCTGTTACAGACACAGGACGCACAAAAAACTACTCATTGAAATTCGCAGGTATGCACCTCACTTAATAATTACTTTGGAGTACAAATGGTCAAGAACAATATTGACTTATGGTCCCTCCAGGTAGGCACAAATCTTATTTAGACACGAGCATAATATCAAAATTGCATAATTCAGCCTAAATCCATATGTATGCAGGGAACAGGTAAATTTTTAGGCATGGTAGCATAAGCCTATATATTGCAAAATAAGCATAATGCCTGGATTAGACTATGACTGAAAGTTGGCGCAACAAGTACTGAAAACATGGCGTTGAACAATTTAAAATTATTTGAACTGTTTAGAAGGTCAACCACACCAAAGTTTTTCACGGAAGCTGCTTTAGAAGAACTTGATAGCTTATACGGAAATATTGAGAGAAGCGAAATTATAAAAAATAATTTTTATCTGATATATGCAAAGATTAAGGCAAAATGGGTGAAATCTAATCGAACCATTCAGAACTTCAACTCCAAATACGAGGACTGGCTTAATGAAGACACCATCCTGGATATATTGGCAGTAGATAAACCCACCACATCAACCAGAAGAGCAAAAGGAAGGCCAAAAAAAGTATTGAGGAGTGTTCAATTTTCACAAGAAAGAGGAAACTTGCCGATGCCACCAATGACTTGACCACGAAGCATTTATCGGACGCGCTGTCTATTAAATATACAAAGGATAGTGAAAGAGTTAGGTCGCAGATTACAAAATCTGTTGCTGATGCAAGCCCACTGCGACTAAAAAGGATTAAGGAAAGCATTCCCACGCCCACAAACGCACACATTAAAGAAGCCTTGGCCTTGTTTATGGACTTACAACTTTCCAAAGAAAAATATGAGATACTACGGGCATCCTTGATGCGACACGGGGCTGACGTTTTACCAGGATACAAGCACATTACGCAAGCCAAAATAAATTCACGACCACTGCATACGGAGTTTACGGAAGTCTCTGTGAAAGCCAATCTGCAGGATCTCATGAGCCATTCAGCAAAACGGTTGTTGAAGAGTCTTCCTGAAAATGAGGTGAAAATTCTTCCTGAGAAACTGACATTGATCAGCAAATGGGGCTGTGATGGATCATCCGGACACAGCGTTTGTAAGCAAATGATATCTTCCGATGACGCTACAATATCGGACGGAAATATGTTTATGGCATCTGTTGTTCCTTTGCGGCTAAAATCTGATGTTTCCCTACACTGGAAAAATCCACGTCCGTCATCAGTGCATTATTGCCGACCAATAATGTTTCAGTTTGCAAGGGAATCGACAGAACTCATAAGGACCACGGTGAAGGACATTGAAGAACAAATAAGCAAGATTAAGCCTACAAAGCTGCAAATTGGAGAAGAAAAATATATTGAATGCAATTACGAGTTCCACCTGGCCATGGTTGACGGAAAAGTCGTAAACGAACTGACAGGAACAACCTCAACATTGTCATGCCCGATTTGCAAAAAGAGTCAGAAGAACTTTGGTAATTTAAACGATTCTACAAACGAGGAGAATTACGAATATGGAATGTCACCATTGCACGCAAGGATAAGGTGTATGGAGTTCTTGCTAAAACTGGCGTATACCCTACCACAAGAGGAGGAAATCTTCGATGAAAATACATCAATAAAGGATAAGGAAAAGATCAGAAAGAAGCAAATACAGGATGCTTTTTTTTAAACAAGTTGGACTAAAAGTAGACTGTCCCAAGCACGGATACGGTAACTCAAACGATGGAAACACTTCTAGGAGATTTTTTGAAAATGATGAGGCAGTAACTAGAATCACTGGAATTGACAATCAAATCGTGAAAAGATTGGGAACGATCTTGAATGTTTTAAACTGCAAAGAAAATGTCAATTCTACAAAATATGGAGAATATGCATCGAAAACTGCATCTCTTTTAGCAGAAATGTATCCACAGAAGAAGTTGACCCCGACCGTCCATAAAATATTGGCGCATGGCAAAGATATAATTGAGTACCAGTATTTGCCAATTGGAGAGCTTTCTGAAGAGCTTAACAAATTTTATAGAAAATATAGATTGCAGAACACATTCAAAGCATCAAGGGTAAGGCAAAATGAGGACCTCTTCAACATGTTGGCAGCATCTTCCGATCCACTTATTTCTTCCCTGCGTCATGTGAAGTCACGAATAGAGTTAGAAAATAATTATAGTTTAGAAATGATTAGTCTTTTAGATATACCTTCTCTTACGAATTGTGATGAATATTTTACAGAAAATTGAGAAAATAAATTTAAAAAAGAAGTAATTTTTTTTTTTAATTTATTGGGTAATAATTTAAAACATAAAACCCTAAAGAAAAAAAAATAAAAACAATCTAAAAATGTAAAAATAATTTTTTTTTAGTTACCATAAAATTGATTTTTCTACAAATTTTAACTTTGATAACCCATAAGTAGGCCCCTACAAAGCGTAGCACCCTTTCCAAACGCTAATTTCATAGGCTGAACAGTTATCTATCATATGCTGTTTAAACTGTTCAATTATGTTATTCGGTTCAAAAGATATGATTTTTGCAACGAAAAAACTCAAATGGCGCCACTGTGCATTGGAAGAAATTTAAAACGCCTGAGTTACATTCATTGTTCAAATCCATTAGAAAGGAAGTTGTGAACTGCATATATATTGCAAAATCCAGTTATTATCGACAGAAATTCTCTACAGCTATTGATAGCAAGAGAAAATGGAAAGAGATCCGTGAAATAGGTATTGGGAAAAGATATCCTTGCACTGTTGGTTCTGATGTGGACGTTGATAAGTTAAACAAACAATTTGTCGAAATCCAAGTGAATAGACCAACTGAAAATGAGTACGAAAAAATTCATACTGTGCCTATTGAGAACTGTTTTGATTTTCCATGTGTGGATCAATCTGAAGTTCTTAAAAGTATTACATCAATTAAGTGGGCTTAGATGAAATTAATCCAAGATTTTTAAAAATTGTCGTTCCTAAACTTCTACCATTTCTTACGTATTTAATTAATACAATATTAAGAAAACCAATTTTTCCTGATATGTGGAAAAAAGCAAAAATCATTCCTATTCCAAAGAATAACAGCGACTTCCGACCTATTGCGATACTACCATTTCTATCCAAGGTTATGGAAAATCTTATGTACGGGCAAATGAATGAGTATTTAAGGAATCAACATCTCCTCCTTACGGATAGACAATCTGGGTTTAGACAGGACAGAAGCTGCATTACGGTTTTGATCGATGTAGTGGAAGAAATTAGATCAAAACTGGATAAGAATATGGTATCATTTCTTGTGCTTTTAGGTCATATTAAGGCCCTCGATACTGTTGATCACTCGATTCTACTCACTAAACTCGAGAAAATCTTTAATTTCTCAAGTTCGGCTAATAAACTTATTTCCTCTTACCTTATTAATCGTAAACAAGTGGTTTCTTTAAATGGAGTGACTTCTAAAGCAGCGGATGTTGACAGAGGTGTGCCTCAGGGGTCTATTCTTGGTCCATTGCTTTTCTGTATGTATATTAACGATTTGCCTGAGGTTCTGAATTACTGTGGCGTACAAATGTATGCTGATGACGTACAGTTGTACTTAAGCAGCAGAATAGAAAATGTTCAACATTGTACTGACTGTATTAATAGTGACTTGGATAATATACATAAATGGGCATGTACAAATAAATGGCTTATGTATAAACCCTGACAAATCAAAATGTATTTTCATTTCAAGAAGTAATAAAAAAAGACTGAATGACAATATTTTTCTACATTATAAAAACTCAAGAATCGACTTTGTTCAATCATCATCGAACTTGGGAATCACATTTAATGCTGAACTTTCTTGGTCTAACCATATAAATATATCAGCTGGTAAAGTTCAGGGGATGTTGAGAAACTTGTGGGCTGTGCAATCAGCGACGCCGTTTGAAATAAGAATGCTTTTGGCAAAAACCTATTTAATACCAGTTCTACTGTACGGGTGTGAAATATTTGCAAATTGCGACACTATTGACTTTAATCGCCTCGAGGTCACATATAATAATATAGCCAGATACGTTTTCAACAGAGATAGACGAGATAGTATATCATCATATTCATATCAGTTACATAATACAAGTTTTAAAGATTTACTAAAATATAAAAGCCTTTTTTTAATGATGCATAAGATTATTTATTTGAAGAACCCAGAATATCTTTTTAACAAAATTATTTTTGCACAATCGCCTCGTGGAAGGAATTTGATATCACAAAAATACAAATATCTAATGTCTACAAGACAATTTTTCAACTACACCACGTGTCTTTGGAACAATTTACCATCATATATCCAAGTACAAAGCAACGCATTACTTTTCAAAAAGGAACTTAAAAAAAATTTTTTTTTTTTGAATCTATGTTAAATGTCAACTTTATTATGTTCATTATTATGTTAATTATACCCTCCACTCCAGTGTGCAGAGGGTATATATAAGTTTGTCATTCCGTTTGTAATAATTAGAAAAAAAATTTTGGACCTCATAAAATATATATATTTGTGATCCTTATAAGAACCGGAGTTGATATAGCGATGTCCGTCTGTCCGTCTGTGGAAATCAAGATGACGGCATCAATCGGGCAGCGAGGGTGCTCGTTGACATAAAAAATGATTCACTAACATCCTGAAAAGTTTGCTATTTAAAATCGTCCAAATCGGTCGATTAGGGCCCGAGATTTGAATGAAAAACTAAAAAAAGTCTTGAAAAAATATAATTTTCTATGTTGTTCTTGTCACGATCACGCCCTCAATAGTGCAGCTACAGTGATCATTTTTAGTGAGAATGATTCACAAAACTCATGGGAAGATTTCTATTTCAAAAATCATTAAAATCGGTGGAACAGGTCCAGGAAAATCTCTGAAAAAGTAAAAAAAAAAAAAATGAAAAATATGATGTTTCTATATTGTTCTTGTTGTTATTCTAAATTTGTGTTGTTTTCATAGCTGGACTTGTTGTTTTTGTGGTCGTTGTGGTAATAATATAATAAAAACTAACCCTTTGTACATTTTTTTATTAACTCTGGTAGAAAAATTTTAAAGTTTCCATTGTTTTGGCATCACTAAAAAAATTTACTAGATCATTTCTGTCATTGCCACGAGCCTGCCTGCAAGGTTTCAGATCGATTGGGTCACGGTAAAGGGGGTAAAATCGATCCAAAAATTTTTCGACAAGCAGACACTACGAGTTAATATAAAGGGAGTAAAAATTCACCAGCATCTAAAGCAAGTAATGCTAAAATACCTAGTTGTTATTTAAAAAAAAAAAACAAAGTAAATTTAGCAAAAAAAATTTTAATGTATTAATTTATTTAAAGCGAAAAACAAAAAATAACGTTTGATGTTGTATTTTTTTGTTTGTAATATTTACATATAGCTACATACATACACATATTAAATAATAGAAATAATATACATATATTATATATATGTATATCCATAGTAACTGCATGTTAGAAATAAATCGGTATATTATTTTATTTACATAAAATTCTGCAATATTTTGTTGTGGGGAAAATACATTTGTTTTGCATTAACAGAGTGTCACTTCATTTTGCTCAGCTTGACTATGCCACAGTAGATGGCGCCACAATTTTTGTTTGTTCTAATTAGCTTTGCAATAGTTATTTCTATTTTAACACGGGCTGGTCTTTTATTTCATACGTTTTTCATTATTCTTTTACAAATATGAACATAAGTTTGGCATATTAAATTTTTGTTGTCTTTACAAAATAGAGTTACCGAGTTCATCAATGAGTTTTTGCTTTCAAACCAGTTCTACATAGTTATATAAAATTATTATTCTGCTTTACCTACAAAATATCTGATTGTGATTACATCTAATTTTTAAAAATTGTTTATAATTACTAAAGCATTATTATTCACATAAATGCAAAATTGCACTTTTTAAATTTTCCATTCAAATTTAAGAAAATATCAATTAATAATATGTGTGTATAGTTGACCTTTTTTGTTAGATAATTTTATTTTAGTTCGGCTTGAGGTCATAAATTTTAATAAAATTAAATAAAACAGAATTGTTTTAAATTTTATTATTAATTTTTGTTTATTTAAAACCCAATATTTCGATCGAAATTTTCGATCATCTTCAGGGGATATTTTTAAAAAACAAATCTTCCGCGATTATTTCTGTTTGTTGTTTGGTTTATTGTCACAAAGTGACATTAATTCTGTTTTATTTAATTTTATTAAAATTTATGACCTCAAGCCGAACTAAAATTGAAAATATCAATACTAAAAACTGGAATTAAAAATTTCCAATTATAAATTACAATTAATTGAATTTCAGAAAATCATATCAAAACGTCGGAAATTATAATTTTAAATTTAGAAGACAAATTGTATCTTTAATATATAAATTTTATTCGGTAAACACAAATTGAAATTCCAAAAAAAAAAAACAGCAAATATGTTTACATTTAAAAAATTTTTACATTTAAAAAAAATATTGACATTCGGGAGAAATTAATAGCTTTTCAGTACCGCAATTAAGTAACTTCCTTTAACGATGGTCGAATCGTTAAAAAAAGAAAATAGCATAATTATCAGTAAAATTTTTAAACGATATTCGCTATTGTTAAAGTCAGCTGTTGTTGTTATCTAAACGACAACCATTTTTATGTTGTTTATTCAATCGATAAAAACTTAAATTTTTAGGTTGAAATGTCGTCATACATAAATAAAAATCATAAAATAGTGAAAATATTTTGCTTTAATTAAAAAACTTTTTTATATAAATAAAAAAATTAAATAGCATATTCAATTCATTATTT